>JAPSGF010000025.1:1172193-1291864 GCA_035772895.1 Perdix hodgsoniae | reverse complement strand
AAGTGGGGATGCCGTGTGGCAATCAACATCACTGTCTGGACAATTAACATTTGAAAGCATTCTTTGGAGCTGTTCTTCAGCCCAAGATTTACGGGAGTGCTCAGGACTGTTTACTGGTGAAGTTATGGGAGACTGGAGGATGATACCACCGTATCTGGTGAAGTCAAGATACTAGTGGACATTCTCCGTGCCCCCTCTTATCTGCTGGCAAAGTCAGCAGGATAGGAGCGAAAGGAATCCCTGCTGTCTATCCAAAAGCCAGAAAATGTCATTCCCAAAAAGGCTGACTCAACCACTCTGGACTTATAAAATGCCATTGTAAGGAGGCATCATCATCATCATTATGGTCACCTCATCAGTGGAACAACACCCAACGACACACCACTCCTGAAGAGACTGAACTACGAACCACGCTGGACCCATGGTGGTGATTATCTCCATATCTCCCTCTTGCTTCCTATAGAGACTCCTTGCTTCCATTTCCCATCTTTTCTATCACCCTTCTTCCCTTCCCCATCACCCCAATCCGTAATAGAGTCCTATAAAGACTCCTTACTTCTTCTTTCCTATCTTTTCTATCGCCCCCTTCCCTTACCCATTACCCTAATTCATAATAGCGTCCGTCCTCCCCTTCCCCATCTCCCTTATTAACATTTGTAATAAACTGGTCGGACCAACATTTGAACCGTTGTTTCTTAATCTCACGCCGGGTATACAGATATTAAAAGAACCTCCTCTCCCTCCTATAAATTGGAGCGAGACAAGGAGATATTGGATTGTTCAGTTAAGACAAAATCTAATGTAAAAAAAGGAATTTTCCTAATATAAACTCATCATATGAGGGATTGAGTCCTGCAGTGTTTGAACTAATTCTCATGATGTCACCAACCTCAACTGGAGTATCTAAGATAAAGACAAAGAAGTCTTTAAAATGTTCTCCTATTTAACATTAAAATGACAATCAACTGAAAACTGAAAATCAGTGAAAAAACCTTTTCAGTACTTTTTTTTAATGTGAAGGCTGAAGTCACCAATTTTGTTGTGCTGGTCAATTGAGTCCACTTGGAAACATTTCATGCAGATAGACAAAGTGGTAACTCTTCAAGTCAACATACACATATTTAGTAAGCTATGTAATTGTTTGGGATAATTAAAAATGCTTTGGAAATGGGAAGTTTAAACTGACATACTGCCAAGCAGCTAAATGAAATACATTTAGGATCTCAAAACTGCTACCAACTTCAAAACGCTATGAATATTGATTCTCCATTCCGATGCACAGACACAGAAAGCTCTTAAAATATGCATAATAACATAAATGACTTGCTCATTTGTCTCATACATATGTACATTTGTAAGCCTTTCAGCATCAAAAACAAAAGTGAACTTCTCAAACACTTTCAAGTGCCTGTGATAATGTCTAACAATGCTAAGATATTTTGAATGACCTTCCTGAAAACGTACGTAATTTCACAGAATCATAGAATTACTCAGGTTGGAAGGGATCTCAAGGATCATCAAGCCCAACCGCAGTCTAACCACAGTACCCTAACTCTAACTCTAATTTACAGTGATTGTGTTTTGACTTGGATAAACCCAAATCCGCAGTTGAAATTGTATAAAATTGCAAGAAACAGAAGTGGTAATGGTTTTTCTCTGCTGACATCTACCGCTTCCAGTAATACATCTACGCAAAAAGCCTACAGATCCTCAAGGGTTAATCGGTAGCTCTTGCCTTTGCCCTTCAATCACTGATTTCTCCTGATTTTTTTTTTTAATAGACATTATTTTCTTCTCTGTATGTTCTATTAATAGATTGTGTGCTAAGTTCAGAATGAAAAATCTTTACAAGCACTCTCAAGGAATAGCTGTAGACTTGCAGATAGACAAAAACTAAAAACATGATATACCACCTAACTGTAAATAGAGAAATTTGGAAATGCAAACTAATGTTAATTCTGTAACAAGTTAAAGTGCAGACAACTGTTCAAGAGCAGACAACAGTCACCTTTGCAAAATGAAGTCTTTAGCACATTAGCCAACTTAGGGGAAAAAAAGAAAAAAAATTAACTAAGCATAAAACTGTATTTCAGTCTCCTGCAGAAAAGACAGCTAAAACTTAAACAGGAGTGCTCTACCATGTAATTCATTGTATTCCATTTCAGGGAGGTAGATAACTTATCGTTTGCAATCTTACACAAATTCCAGTGATACAGAAAAGCAATTACAGTATTATCTGGAACAGGACTAAGCAAAAGTAGGAATTTTGGAACACTGTTAAGTGGCCTAGATGAATAAGAATGAAGATCACAGACCATTGTTTTGTAGAATAGAACTCATAGTTTGGGAAAAAAAATAAAAAGTAACTGATAATGGAAGGTAAAAAATAAATACAGATAATTGATGCTAGAGTAGAACTAAGTTTGAAACTCCCTAAAGAAAATGCCACTAATTTTTCAGCAGACATTTCCTTAAGAATGTATAAGAAAGTATATGTTTCAAACGTTATGGTTCAGATGTACGGAATAACTTCAAAATGCTGACGACAGTCATGTTTTGTAACCTCTATGGAATAAGCTCTTAACAGCTGCATGAAGAATTTTTTTTTCAGAAAATTAATATATTTGTGCTTATCTTTCAAAATTATAAAGACAAGACAGGATTTGCGGGAATAAAGAATTGTAGAATTCCAGTGTATCTGATATTAAAACACCTCAGAGGCAGAGAATACCTTAAATCTGCCTGAATGTTCTGACTTGCCATATAAGTGTAAATGAATCTTGAACTGATAAGCAAGAACTGTGCAGGCTGAATAAACGTGACATTACCTCTCGTTTTGAAATCTGCAAAATCAGACTAAGCAGTTACAGTGATCCTTCAGTTTCCTTACACTGTTAAATACATATTCTGTAAAATTATAACTTTTGGTTCTCAATCTAGCATAAATAGCTTCTTAACAGTAAAATATAAAGATGAAAAAAATACAGAACTGCAATGCAACAAAATGTTAGCTTTATGAAGTAGGGACAAATCAGTTAATATTTTAACACACAAGCAATATATTAATTTTTTTATTAGAGAGAAAATGGTAGAATTTTAGTAACAGTAAGCATAACAGTCATCAGTGTGCTGGGAAAAAAAAATGTAATACCCAATTTTCTATTAATAAACATTAATTGTTGAAAGCTGCAGTTCGCTTACTCAGAACCTTTTATTGCAATTCAGTGAGGTAAGGGAAAGAAGAACTAAAATGCATGCTATTAACGACACACTGGGAAGATTCTGCCTAACTGGATTAGCTGTAAACATGCATACAAAACAAAAAAATGTTGTCAATGTACAACTAGCACCCTATGAAATTTAGATGCAAGCATGTAACCACCATGCCTTTTTAATTGCTAAAAAATTACAAGAGCTGAGTCAGTATAATCACTGATTATGTCTCCCCTTAGGGCCCCAAAGACAACTGATTCTGTCTGAAATTTAAGAAAAGCAAATAGAAAAATAAACAACAACAAAATGCCAAAGATAGACTTAATTGGATGTAAATTAAAACTAAGCTGTTCCTATTTTTGTACTGATTAAAAAGAAAAAAACAACAGAAAGTCTGAGAAGTCCCGAAACAGAAGAAGTCCTAACTTGAGGTCAATCTCAGGTGTAAAAGTGGTTAAAATATCACACTCCATAAAAAAAAAAAAAAAAAAAAAAAAAAAAAGAAAAGTTTAAATGTATTGCAAATATTATTACCTCAAATAAAAAACCCAGTTTTTCATTACCACGGGCCAGAGCGTTGGTTACAGATGTAATGCACATTTGTTATATTTAACAGATCACACATTCACAGGGAATGTAAAAATGGAAAAAAAAAAAAAAAAA
Organism: Perdix hodgsoniae; assembly: GCA_035772895.1. NCBI lineage: Eukaryota > Metazoa > Chordata > Aves > Galliformes > Phasianidae > Perdix > Perdix hodgsoniae. The sequence continues at coordinate 1,287,988 of JAPSGF010000025.1, read as the reverse complement.
AAATCAGATGACCTTTCAATATCTTTCCAAGACATTAGAGAACATAATTAACTGTAAATTCTTGTTACACAACAAATACTTGACTTAAAATTTTGCCAGGAATTAATCAGTAAACACTGATTTGACATGTGTCCCTTTTAAATTCAAAGAGTAAGTTCCTTGCTAACTCATACTGGATGTGTTAGTCCTGTACCTAAAGGAAGGCCAATCCTTACTTAACATTGGCTTTGAAAACACATGCACAGAATCCAAATGATGTCTTGAAAAACTGAAACCGTAACTGACAAAAGAAGTCTACCTCCCCTTAAAAAGTATATGCCATGCCAATCATTTTTTAAATTGCGAGTTTTGATCAACTGATTATTTTCTGCCTGCATTCTGTCCTCCAGCAAGTTAGTCAAATAGTTGTTTAATAATTAGATAAGAAAAATCTTACATGTAATTAGCTGAGAATACTGTTAGTACTGGACAATTAAAAAACCTCAAGCTCACAATGCCGTTCTGAGATAATTTAATAATTTTTCAGCTGGAAACATTGGCTCATGTTTCACATAAAGGTAAACTGGTATGTCGCCACCCAGATAGAATGGGAAAATACATATTGCATTTTATTTATTTTTTTAAATCACCATCAGATCTTAAATTAGAGCCCTGCTGAGTCTATTAGGCCACATACTGGGATGCTGTTCTGCTCGGGGCACAGTATTCTCCTATCCTCACTTCACAATCAAGTTGTTAAATACATTCAGGAGAGATACGACTGAATATAACTCCAAGCAACAGCTTGGGTGTCTGTGGCACAGTAATCACTTTTGAGATAGCAAACTGTTTTGAGATAACCTGCTCTACATTCTATTCTAATCCCTTTTTCGTTATTTACATCATTGTTTTCACAGTGAAAAGATTCAGTTAACATACCTTTGCTTTTCTGTCCTGTACAGTGCTTCCTGTAGAGTATCTTACTACGTGTTTTCCACCTTTAACGTTTTATAAATAGAATGAGAAAAAGTTCACTTTTTCAAACAGACTCTGGTGAAGTAGTTATCAAATAGAACATCTGTCCCTGGGTGGGAGCAGATTAGGGGAAAAGGTGCCCATAGGAGAAAATTGTTTCAACAGAACCTGTACAGGTTCCAAATAGATTCCTCTTTGAGTGTTTGCCAATGAACCATGTGTGAAGTGTCAAGATCATTTCAGGATGCAAATGAATACTGGAGTAAAAATATGAATGAAAATAAGAACTCTTTTCAAGGAAGCCAAAGTAAATGCAATTTTATATTTTGCTGTTGCTAGAGAAGTAGTGAAATAGCAAAAGGTAAAGCACGGTATTTTGAAAGCAATAAATACTTTCTTGACTCACGAAATCAACATTTTAGTACCTCTATTTAAACAGAGTGTATGCCTTAGCCTTATGAATTAAATATAAATGTACATGACGATGATGAGCCTGGATCAGCATAAAAGACCCTAAAGAGAATTAAAAATCATAGAATCATAGAATCCTTTGAGTTGAAAGGGACTCTTAAAGGCCATCTAGTCCAAATCTTCCACAATGAACAGAGACACCAACAGCTACATCAGGATCTAGAACCTGGTCCAGTATGACCTTGAATGTCTCCAGGAATGGGGCATTCACCACTTCTCTGGGTGTCTTGTTCCAGTGCCTCATCACACTTACTCTAAAAAGCTTCTTCCTTATATCCAATCAAAATCTTTTCTGTTTAATTTGAAGACATTTCCCTTTGTCCTATCACAACAGACCCTGCTAGAGAGTCTGCCACCTTCTTTCTTACAGTTCCCCTTCAGATACTGATAGGCCATTGTATGTCTTCCCAGGGCCTTCTTTTCCTCAGACTGAACAGCCCCAAGCTCTCTCAGTCTGTCCTCAAAGGGGAAGTGTTCATCTCTTGGATGATTTTTTTGTGGCCTTCCTCTGGATGTGCTCCAAAAGGCCCATGTCTCTCATGAACTGAGTGCTGCAATAGGAGTGATCAGATCAGACTGGGATTCCAACTGGCATATGATGCATGTGCCAAATAAACATTAAAATACATATAGCAAGTTTCAAAATTGCAGTGGAATATATAATATTTATGTGTTATACAAAAAGAAAAATAGTTATTAGAACTCTGGATGCTAAGCAATTGATTTATTAGAGTCTGTTTGCTATTATCTAGCAGCACTGTAATGCCAGAAACAATTCTACCTAATATTATTAATTACAGTTTCTTGATTAATGATCTCAAGATTTCCTGAGTTAGAAGAAAAGCACATCCTGAAGGAAAGATGTGTAAGAGATTACTGAAATCAGCTCTACAGTACTGACCAATATATTAAACCCATTTTTATCTTCACTGTTACGAGGTCTTCCTCACATTTTTCTGAATTCTCAAGTAAACATTTCCTCCATGATCTTAATTCCCCAAAACAGGCTGATAACACGAAACAAAAGTTCAGGCACTGTAATAGTTCAGGAAAATACTTATTGCTTGTATGAGAAATTTTAAAGGTAGGTTATTGCATTTGTTTGGACTCAACAACAAAAGGCCTAGAAATCGTGCTCTATTCATCAAGAATAAATTTAGAGAGTTTGAGGATCAAAGCTGATAAAACTAGTAAAAAAAATGTTTCAAATAAGGAAAGGAAAATAAAGCTATATTATTTGATTAGTGGGAAATTTTGTTGTTTGTTTTTTTTCAAATATCAATCTCAAAAGAAAAACCTGACTCCTTTTCAATAAATGGAATATTGATCTTATTGCAAAAGGCATTAGTAAGAATTGATCTAGAACTCTAAATACAATTCAGAGCAAATGTTCAAAACCAACAAACAAGTAGTAAAACTGTGTAACTTACAGACTTACAGTGGGAGACAGCAGAGAAGTATGAAAGCCTACTGAGAGCCTAACAAACAAAGGCTGAATGCAGATACAACTATTCCTTTTAACTATTAACGTGGAGTAAAAAGAGAGAAAAAAGCAACTTCAAGCTCAAGGACAACAATGGAATAAACACAGGAATAAGCACAGGAATAAAAAAAGCATAATATAATACTAAATAAATACTGAATAATACTAACTAGTACTAAATAAATATGCACTAAAAATGCTAAAATAAATAAATAATAAATTGTCAGAGAGATTTCTCAGACAATGGGATTCTGAGATGGGCAAAGTATGTAACTGACTATGACAGAAATCAGGGAAATTAATAAAAAATTGTCATGACACGTTTCCCTGAAACTGCAGAGAACAGAACTCAGTAGATAACCAGGTAGCCTCTTTTTCTATTCCACCCCTTACTTTTACACTACAGTAGATGTTTCCAGTTAGACATTCTTATTGCAGATTACTGTAGAGTTTCAACTTTCTGTTTCTCCACTTTTTCTTCTTTGCTAGTTTAGGTATTTTTGTTTGTTTGTTTGTAATTATTCAATTAAGAGGAAGTACATGGAAGCAATAAGTGGGCAAAAATAATAGTAATAAAATACACCACGTCTGCTTGTTCTTAGAAACTCTAGAAAGACTTTAGACTTTAGACTAAAGACATCACAGAGACTCTGTGCATATAGTCCATACGTATGTTTTTACCAACAAATAATACATCAACAGATCATGTGAAGAAGATGGAGACAGATAATGGCAACAAGCACAATGTTCCAGTATACTACATGACGTTTTGATGTGGAATACTGAAAACCAAAAAAGGTAAAAACCATGACACAAAAGTAAAAACATTTTAAAAAGACATATTATATGTTATTCTAATTAAGAAGATGCAAGTAATTCAAACAGCCGTCTTGAAAAAGACTATGAAGCAACAGAACAGGTAAAAAAAGAAATATCTAGGGTAAATATGAATAGTACTCAACACATATTTTAATGGGTAGAATAATTTGGAAATAAAGAATAGATAACATAAAAAAAATAATACAGATAAGAAATTAAGAAAATACACACAGCTGAAATGAGGTTGTAGAACTGCTAATTCTTCACTTAGTATAATACCACTTACTTTTTAACTCACAGGTATTAATTATAAGATCTTGAAAAAATCTCTTTTTTAAAATGGATAAAATTACATCAACATCGGATTCAGTAGCCAAACAAATATAACTGTACATTTATTCAGCTTACATTTCCAGGTAGCACACTTGTCATTCTCATATCCAAACTCCCTTACCACAATTGTTCTTTCTAATGGTATCTTGCAATTCTTTAACAGAAACCTATTACAACCCCATGAAAGTTAACCTTTATCCTATCTCTTATTCCCTCTATTATTCAACTCTTCCAACTAAAAATTTCAAGGAATTGTAAAGTCTTTCTTTTTACCCTCAATTCTTTAAGACTTAACTTCTAGTAGATAATAAGACTCATTTCAGTCATTTTATCTTGAAGTTAAGCTACTCAGCTTTAATACGATTTTGATTCTTTTGAAACAGTTATATTTCACTTCACGAGTTAACGGTTTATAATTAGAGAGGTTGTATCATACTAAGCCCTGGTTAATGCCCTTTGAAATAACAACAAAAAAATTAGAGAAAAAAAAAATCAGAGAATGTAAGTGTATTGGCACTTTGCACAAAAAAAAAAAAAAAAAAAAAAAAAGTATTTGTTACTCATGTTCTCCATAGCTTCTGCATGTTTGTTTTACAACTGAATTCTCAAAGCTGAAAAATTAAGCAGTGATCATAAATACAGGGCTCAGATACAAACAGAATAAGAATAAGCAACATTCGTGATCAAAGTTTTTTGAACTATCCAGCACTAAGAATGCTAGCAGAAAAAAAAAGGCTTTGAGAGAGAAATAAAGATATTCTGAAGACATGCAATTAGTCTTTAAGCCAGTAACTACAACATCTGTTACATACCTAAAGATGTGAAATACATGTCAAGTCCTACTTAGGGATTTAAATTCCTTAAGCAGAACACAGTCTTCTTAGAGTAAATTACAAACACCTTGTTAAACAAAGTTCATAAAAGCAAAACAAAAACAATGCCAACTCAGAAAGCATCCCACCAACCAAAACCCCAAACTGAAAAATGCATCTGAAATGACAAGAACCAAGTAGGTCTCCAAACGACGTACTAAATGTCCAAGAGAAACACAAAATCATCCTTGTGCCTGCACAGCATTTGTAATGGCTTCTTATTCAGCAGTCAGGCTCCTGAGCAACCTTTGGCCATGGCTGTGAACCACATGCACCCAAGCAGAGGGACAAGCTGGCCCCGCACTCTAAGAGGCAATCCAATCTCCACAGCAATGTAGTACTCATACTAAAATTGAATCTGACAGATTCCGTGAGGACAAACAGATGTGAAACAAGCCACAGAAAAGTAAAATATTTTATTTAGCTTCAACATTAATATTTCAGTAATATACACTCTATGCCTTCATAAAACATATGCGTAAGCCATCTTTCATAAAACATGGAAGATTCTAATGAATTTCAACCTGCAAATTTCTAATTCCAAAATGACGGATTTCTTGGAATTTGAGGTATTTAGTTTCTTTCAAGCATAGACACAGTTACAGTCGGGACAAAGTGGTTTTCCCAAACCATTCCTCCCACTGAATCCCAATGGGCCAGAGAAACTTGTTAAGAATAAATGCTCCATGAATGCCTTACCAATCCCGAGGCAAATGTTTGAGAAGTGAACAACCTAAAGACTTTGAATAATTACGCAATGATCTTACACATCCTAACTGACACAGCTCTTCAGCAGATAAAGTTATTCCAGCAAAAACATCTTAAGCAAATGTGATATACCAGCAGACAAACATGATAACTAAATCTCCCAAATCTTTCCATCGCACACCCACTCTACCTTCCATTCAGACCACTCAGGCAAGTAAAATTACACTTATTTTAAGCACTGCAGGTATGGCATTGCAAATTATACATACTGAGCAAGTTTCAAGCCCCTAGAATGTAACTGTATTTTGAAATCACAGATGACTCATAGATATGAGGTAGGTCTTTTCGAATCTTGGTGTTTCTGCAATTGTGTGATATTATCCTATTAATAATACATTAAGTCTCCTGAACACTCATTTTTAATTCAAAGAGATGCAACTGTAGTGTACAGAGGTCCCTGCTCTCTGTGCAAACATTTATGCCTTCTACTGAAAATTCAGTGCTAACAAGGATACTGTTCAATGAAAACCGTTATAGAAAACGTACTAAGCAGACAAATAACAAAGATGAAATGTCCTATATCAAGAAAGCTACAGGAAAATAAAGCAAGCAGAATCAAAGGAAAACATTTTGAAAAACGTATGTTCTACAGTTTCTGTGTACTCCTAGCAAACAGTGAGTAGCCAGAATTAATAGTGTATCATTACTGAAGAACATTCAAAGATCATACAGATTTGACTCCTTTTGTCATGTCTATATTCTACAAGTCTTTGCTCAAATGTTAAAACTTTCTGAATGCTACACTGGACGTTACACCAGGTATTCAAGGAGGAAAAAACCCAGAAGTGGAACATTATAAATATATATAATTTGATGAGAATTAGAAATCCACTGAAGAACTGCAAATTTTCTGTTTCTCTGTGGTATGCAATTAGAGTACTCAAATAAGGTAGCTACGGTGGAAAATTTAAACCTTTCAAAAAGGAAAACAAACACCTCAGAGACACACAATGCTCTAGGATATTCCTTTGAATAAAACCCAAAGGAAAAGAATGGAAAAATCACTACCAAGTGAACTTCCTATGACTAGTGGCCAATATGCCATAAGTCAGTATTATCATTTCAGTTCCTAATGGACTAGTACATATAAAGTTCTAATCCATCACTCTTAGAGGATTCCAGTTGCCTTAACATTTTCTAGAATTAATCAACATATAAAAGGAAACCTACTGTAGTTGTAGAAATAAAGTATTTGATGGTCTTCCTCCTCCCTTCCTCATGCTTTCTCCAATAAAAGTTCTGAATGGGCACAACTTCCCTCCCCCACATTTTCAGTCCATCTTTCCTGAAAGTTGGTATTCATTCACTGCAGCACAATCATGAGAGCAACTTCATGCCTCTGCCCTCTGCAGTCTCAATGAGGTCACAGCTCTGCAGCTGTCCATGGATTTCCAAGTCCCCTTTTTTGTTTCTCATATCAGTCTCATTCATATAACGGTTTGCATATGGGGAAGAGCAGAAAGAACCCTCTCCTTGTGTTATCACCCAAACATGTCTTCACTTTACCTGTGCAGACAGGTTTTGATGTAAAAATTTGCCTACTCTGTTTTTGAGCCTTTCTTGTTTACCAACAAGGACAGAACAGAACACCACATGGCACCTACACCCTTCAGGCCTCCACAGTCATTTCATACATTTGAGGTCACTCTATTCGTACCATAGTTGCTCACATGGACAAGTAGCAAGATGTAGTAACCTGAGGTTGGATACTGCAGGTATCACTGCAACCTGTGAACAGCCTGGAAAGCAGCAACTGTCCAAAGACATCAAGGTAGGTTAATAAAGGAATGCCTCCATCTCTTGCAGGAGATGGTCTCCAATAGCATTCATCTTTCTCTTGCTCTTTGACTTAGATGAGGCTCAGCTGTCTCCGACGCCTATGGTAAGGGGGATGTCCTCTTCCTCCCTTGTTTCTTAGGCTCTTCAGGGGAAAACTTTTTCAGGGATCACCTTCCAGGAGCTGATGTGAGTTAGCTTGTACAGTCTGCTGTAGGCTGTTGGCCTCTACTTTAATAAACAGCATCTAAACATCGTGCCTACCACTGAGAGCTGAACGAGGAAGCAATAAGCATCTATTCAACTGCTTAAAAAAGATCTATACAACCAGTAGGCAATAAACAGAGGTGGACAGAAGAGACACAGTGATGTCCAGACTTCTTCAGAAGAACTTAATAAATTAAAGAACAGTAAATTCCTTCTTACATGAATAACCAGAATGCATATTCATGAACATTATTAAACATTTCCTGAACAGATAATATGCACTCAAGAGTTTTAGAAGAAATGGATAAGGCTCCTTATAAACATTAGAATTCATTAATGAATTGGACAGCATCTTATTTATCCCTGAATAACACTTTAACAAAATGTAGCATTACATAAGATCCCAGTAACTCCTATGACACAGAGTAATAGTGTCATGGATGTATAGTTACATCACAAAGAAAGACTGTGATTCAGAGAAACTTGATAAAACCCTAGCCTGAAAAAACCCTAGCCATAGTTCCAGCCAAAGTTCAGATTAACCAAATATGCTAAATGAATTCAACTCATCTACAAGGTCCAGCCGTAAGAACATACTATTTTGGTTTGGCCACAGTCTACAAAAGAATTAAGGCAATTAAAATATAAAATATAAAATTCAGCATAACATCAACACAAATAAAGCATTATGAATAATGATACTGTTAACACATTTTTAATACAATTATTTATATTATTAATTGTGATAGCAGTCAATAATACCAGTTATATTCAGTATACTCTGATTTCCTAGCTAACAAATATTATATTCCTTAATTCAGTTCATCTGAGTTTTCTGATATAATTCTGTACTTTCTACAGTAATTCTGTGTGAATTACTGTAAATGTAATGTTTTGCTGTTCCACATTTAACTACTGAAGTACAGTAATGTAGCAAAATGACTGTAAACACTTCTGGTGGCAGATGTTGACAATTTTAAAATGGCATCTGATGGACCTGTTTGTGTAATTATTATTAATGAGCAGGAATGAAATAAAACTGTTCTGATGGGACTTCAACTCTGCACTTTTCCTATGCTCTATGAAAAATGGTTTAGTTCAATAAATTACCATAATAAGTTCTTGTTTCTTCTACCCCAGCTTGTGATAAGGAGTACACATGCCCTGAGGATTTATGAGCTAAAGCTAATTTGTTGAGTTAAACAGACATCAAAAACAGCACTGCTCTGAGCTTAATAACCTGCTACACAGTTGTAAAACAGTCTGTAAGAATACTATTGACTATTTAAGTAATGCTTTCTTTTAATTTGCAGTAAAGGAAATTAAAATAAGTTATCTGAAAGAGCAATAAAAACAGTCTTTTGGAAAAGGAAAGAAGTCTACTATCTTGCTCTGAGGTACACTAATTACTCTACTGAAACAAACAGCTTATTTTTTCTTCATTTGCATGTAACCCAAAAGCAGAATCTATGCATAAGTAAATAAACAAAGTGAGGCTGCAAATGCTTGGATATCATTCAGGTCCACCACAAAGTACTGGTATTCTATGCTTTCTTGATTCCTCATTCTCTGCTATGCACACAGTACAAATATGTTCTTCTGTCCGTTATTGAAGTGGTAAGAAAGCCATGGGAAAACTTTCACATTCACCTGATTAGGAACTGGTATAAAAATTTATGATTGTACAAAAATTGTGCGTGAGACTGTAATGTCAGATTAAGAAACTTAGTTCAACTAATGGCAAAACACCTAACAGTCTTCTTGATCTAAATTTTTTATGTTATATCAAGATTGATGGCAAGTGTATGCTTTACTTGTTTAGAAATATGATTTATAGTATGGACTTCTATTAATATTGCTGTATACTATTATGTATTCCAAATATTGCTATAGATAATACATGGTATGTATATTCTCTCTAGTAATGTATATATGTATATAGTATGCACCTATCAAGAGAATGTGAGATCTCTCTCCAAAAAGGGAATCTATCCATTTGTGCTATTCTGGCTGAAGCCATCTGGTTGAGGTGTAGCACACACGAGGGTGAGAAGATTGCTCCTGCTTTAAAAGTCACTTAGGATGTCATGAGGTGTTTCTATAGTACATGCGGAGTCAGGAGAGCAAGGCATAAGCTAGCAGCACAAACTGAGAGATTCCAGAAAGGAACACAAATGGCTCCCAGCAAAAGCCTGAGAAATGATGAACATAGATTTTTCCCAGAGACCAAAGGAGGATCACAGAGACTGCACCACAATCCAAAAAAGCACTAAAAATGATGCTCAGAGAGCAAGCACAAGAAAAGAGCCTGTCCTACACAGATGCAGTGTTTTCATTTCTTCTTATTCAGCACTACTCATGTCCTCAATTTTAAAAGTTAACAAGTCGAGTCTTCTTGTTTTGAGCAGTACTGCAAAATGAGCAGGCAGATGTATGTCAGAAACTTGGCTCTCTGAATCTTCTTCCATGCTCTCTCCTTACTAAGTCATTTCCATAACTGATTTGTGGATTTCAGTATCAAAAAGAAAAAGATAACCGAAGGCATCTCTGCCCTGCCTGACAAAATATCCTGGACATAAAAACAAACAAGCAAAAACAAAACAACACAAAACCAGAGACTTCAAATGTACTGCATGGCTCCAATGGAAAACATCACAACAGATTCCACTAAAGTGCAAATACTTCTAAGATGGACAAAATTAACTAATTTATTTCAAAGAAAACAAACAGACAACTGTGTTATGTTATTGCATTCTCTATCCTTTCATTGATTTTTTTCTCCTTCATAATCCCAAACAAGTTGATGGCTGCTCTTGCAGAGAGATACTGTATACTGCCATTATAAATGAATCTTTAGACTAAATAAATAAATAAATAAAATACTACTGAATCACAGAGTTGTTATGTCAAACACAGAACAGGTTCCGTACAGAATAAAACCTTTTGTTTCCAAAAGGTGTACTCTTTACTTGAACACCACTGCTGCTGTAGTTCAATAGGTAAAATGCTTATTTATATTCAGAAAACTGAAGGCTCTTGGCACAAGAGCCTAGCAGCAATTTTTTCCTTTATTAGGTTGTGCTCAATAAGCCATTATAGAGGTGTGTTATGGCCCTCTAGGCACAGACTGCTAAATGACCTTAAAGAAATGAGTATCTCCGTTAGTGTTCTATTCTAATTTTAGTCCAAGAGCCAACTCACCTATCGTGGAGCTAAGATGCTAATAAAAATTTTGTAATTTAGAACTTTGTCTTCAGTTTCAACTGTAGACTTATTTCAGTTACAATAACCACCAACAAAAGCAAGAACATTATTGTGAAGAAAAAAATAATAATAATTTAAGCATAAAATGCATTAAAAATAATATTGTTCAGGATGTAAATACAGATATCTACAAATATGTAAAATAAAGTTTGACAGCCTTTTAAAAAATATAAAATTTAAATAATGAGCAGCAGAAAACTGACTCCCTTTACTTCACCTTCAGCACATCATAACTACTGCTATCATATTGCTTTGTTACGTCCAAAGAACTGAGGAACAGAGGCTACAGAATATAAGACATTAAATATAGGTAACTGAAAATCATCCATGTCTGTTCTGGTAATGTATACATCTGCTGGGGAACAACTGCTTTAGTACCTGGCCATGTATACAGAACATGTTTTGTATGTAAGATGTATATACAAGTTGGCTTTTTCCCCAGTTAGTAGGCACTGCTATACTAATTACACTTACATAACTAATAAGGTTTTCTATTGATGAATACTAAAACAACTTTAGTTTATTTTGTGCAGGGTATTTTTGACTTGAAAGAATGTAAACTCTTGAATTCTGCTGTATTAGGAATTAGCTGTATGAAATACAAGTTAAAGAAAAAGGAAAAAAGTAATCACAAGGCAAACTCACCAAGAATCGTATTTACAATGACATACTGACTCAGAATTGAATGACTGAAAATGAGTTGTGGGTCAGAAAAACTTACAACACAGTATCAAAGTCACTGAATACAGCTATCTCTGTTCACTGCAGTATCACAAATATGAGGATGAACCCTGGCACTTCTCAGCATATGTAAGTCACTACAGACTAATTCCTGTCAGTGGAGTGATAATTGATTACACAGTAAAACTGTACTGAAGAAAGGTGATGAACATTCTACAAAATAAAGATTTAAAGCACTCCAGTTCACAGCACAATAATTCTGTTGTTCCTGGTTTTAGTTTTATCACAACAAACTTTCTTATCAAACATTTTCCAACAGAATGCTTACAAAACAAACAAACAAAGAAACAAACAAAAACACACACACACAAAACTGCTAGAACAAATGTGAAAATCATGCCTCTTACTTCATAATGTTAGCCCACAATATCAGAGGCAGATGTTGGTGGTATGGCAGTAGATATGGAACTTTCCCACCAATATTCCATTACATGTTGTTGTTGCGTGACAGATGGCAGCAGAAGAGCAGTCTGACACAATGGTGGCTGACATGGAAGTGTAGATGAAGACAAGGTATGTCACTGAATTCCTTCATGAGGAAAAAAATTTCACCCACTGACATTACTGATGCATGCTGAACATTTGTGGAGACCAAGCCATGGATGAGAGCACAGTGTGGCAGTGGATGGTGCATTTCAGCAGTGGCAACAGGGTCAGTCACCTCTGCTGGTGCAGATTTTTATAAGTGCAGCAAACAGGTTCTTGTTCATCACTGGTGAAAATGCATAGTTCATGGTGGTGACTATGTTGCAAAACAGTGTTTTGTAGCTGAGAGTTTGTTCTAACAAATCCTGCTACCGTAATCTTTGCAGCTGTTGTATTTTCCATGGATATAAATAGGAGGCATTACTTTCAGAGCAACCTACGTATCCAAACTTTGATACATTTAGTAGTAAAATAAGTGTGGTAAACTTGATGTTCCCATCCCGTTTGTATTTCAGAGGATGAATGCTTCTTCATGCCTGTTCCCAATCTGTACAACTGAGTGAACAGCTTGCACTCGCTGGAATTCTACTTAAGTTTAATTTAAAGACAAGCACGAGTCTTGTGCAAAAAGGCCACCTTCCCACAATATGGAAGCATCACCTGCTCATTAAGAACAGGACACATTTGATTGCTTCAGATTCTTATCCCCCACACTGTAGTAGAAATGAAATACAAGATCTGCCAATATTCTACAAGTGCACTCAACAGCAGAGGTAATACAGCCAGATTCCACCCTTTTTCTTATGCTGAGCACCTCAAGAAGAACAGAACTGGATAAGCAGACCTGACAAAATTTATGAACAGAATCAGTTGAGTTAAAGCAGCCCTTATTAAATACCACCCAAAGCTAAACGACTCAAAGAATGGCTTGGTTTTCAGTTTGAGCACTCTTGCACAACGTGCCAAGGTGCAGTTATCAGAAGCCATACCCTCAAAAGGTACACAGCAACCCGATTCAGGCACAAGTTACATATAGGTACACTTAACACAGAGAGAGGATGTTCAGTAGATAAAAGGATTAGGTATCAAAAAGTTTTAGTTTCCAAACAAGAGGCTCATGAGCTTAGTTCATGAATAAATAGATGATCATGTATTATTTAATTTGCACACAGAACCAGGTACAATGTAAATTAGTCCCCACATTAAAATTCTGTTCACATTTATGAAATACTCTGGACTCAATAGCAATACAAAAGTATAAAAAGCTTAATCATAGATTCGCTGACAACTTTTAAAATTTGAGAATTACATAATTCAAAGCTAATTTTCAAATCATGCAAGCTTACATAAAGAACAAAAAATTGGCAAATCTCAGATAATTAATTGCAAGCAATTTTAAGCTTCCTCTTTAATCCAAAGAACGTCTGACTAGACTCATAAAAAAATTTGATTCAGAGACTCATTAAAAAATTTGATTCAGTACAGTTTAAACAACAGCCCTTGTTCAGAAAACTAGCAATGGATTGCGACTAACTCACCTATGACCAAAAGTAACTCCTCTGAAGTTTAAAATAAATAATCTGGAATTCAGAGCAGCATATTACATACATTTCCAATTTGAGGTATAGAAATATAACAACCTACTAAAAGACTGCTTTTTTCCACTTCATGGCTACCTCAGTAATGATAGATTTAAGCTTAAAAAAAAAAACAAAAAACAACACTGGATGGGCTTCTGGAAACAAAAGTTGTTTTCTCCAGCATTACCAGAGAAGTGTTAACTGCCTTTACCATCTGTGAAAGGATGATAATGCTTGCATACAGTTCTTACGGGGATTTTGGTGAAGTTTAATTAATATTTTTAACGTGCTTTGAAGATTAGCACTCAGTAAGGGTAAAGCTCATTATTCATTTACTTTTGGAAAAGTAGAGTCCTTCATAACAAAAGCAGAAAACAATAAACAAAATGGCACTGTATTATAGAAATTGTATAAAATTATGTACTCCATTTCAATGCAATAGTTAAAATGCAACTTCTGTCAAAAATCTCACTATTTTTCTTGTTCTTATGATTTTAATCCAATTTCCACAACTTCTAAGATTTGAAAGCATCCTTCCTTCACTTTCCAGGCATCTTTTAAAATCTTATAGTCAGGCTTACTTGTGGGTACTTCTCAAACCATTGAAACCTCGCTCAACTTTCTACTCAAGTGTTACCATCTTCTAGATAGGATATGCTCTTGACTTCAAGGTAATAGCACTATCTCAGTGCCATCAGTATATTGCTCAGATTTTTATTGGAAAAAGTTTTATTCCCTTCAGAGAGGTTGGTAAAACCTCAGGATTTTTTTTTTTCTTCTTCTTCTTCTTCTTCTTCTTCTTATTATTATTATTATTATTATTATTATTATTATTATTATTATTATTTTCTTCTGAATTAATTCAGAAAGAAGACTGGATCAGATAGAACGATGCTTGTGAGCTGAGCAATTTTACTCACCCAGCTGGTATAAGACACTTGACAGAAGACTGCCATGCCAGGAACAAAATGTTCCATTCTGCTTTCTCCTCCTACATTGCCTGCCTGGTACTGAGTCCAATGTATTTCATGTTGGGTAGATACTGATTGGTGGCTGTTCTATGTGGGGTGTATGCCAGGTGAGAATGAGTTTATTGGCATTTGAAATGCTGTGCTCTGGCATCTGGAGTTGGATCAATCTCATCATTGCTGTTAGAAATTAGAAAAGGAAGAGTTACACAGTCTTCCAACACTGCAATGAATGACAGTAGTGACTTTCTCCTCTGATTCATAATCAGCATGCATCAACATAAAAACTTGTACTAACAAAGTACAAATCCATGGAAATTCCTTTACTCTCAGCACAGAGAGATCTTCTAAAACATTAACTGAAGCACAGGCTCTTTATAACCCTGTCAGTATTTCCTTTGGATCTATTACACTAATTTAGATCAATTGCCTAATAAAAACCAGACATCAGAACATGCATCATGTAATGCTTATCCATTTTAATGCAAGTACAATCCTTTTTTGTTTGAATTTGTTTTGAACTGTCCTATTATTTTTTTTCAATCAGATTTATGGAGGGTTGCCTACCTTGTATCATACATTAGGGCTTAGTGGATTAACAGGAAAGTTTGAAAGAAAGAATTTATCTGCTTAGCATGCGAGCACCATTTGTCAACTATCTTTGCAAACACACACACAAACATACTATGAAAAATAACTATGAAAAGTGGTATAATTCAAAACTAGTAATTTTATGATTGTGGTTGAAGATCCTCAATTACTTGGACATTGATTATAAAGAAGTCTGTCAATTTAATGAGCTTAGCACCACATTAAAACATTTTACTACAGTAAAGAAGATCTTTTTATTTTATTTTGTTTTGTTTTTCTATTACCATTACTTCACAAATTATTCAAAATCAAATGTTCTGTTTTTCCTTTTCTCTCATGTTTAGTACTGAATAACACTGTCCTGAGGTGGGAATCAAGTAAATTGAAAAATAACAGGTAAAATGTTGGATAGTATCACAGTTATAATAGAAATGCATGATTATCATAAAGAGCAAAAATTAAAAAAAAAGACTACCAACAAACAAAAACATAGGAAGTATATCTAAAAATACCAGACAATTTTCAATATATTCCAAGGGCTAAAGTGACAGGTTTTATTTCTAAATTAAAGTAATTGTATTATGAATTATTGTAGTAACATATGATTTATTTTTTTCTGTGGTGTAGGGGGAAAAAAAAAAGAGATGGCAGGAGCTGTAGAAGTAAAAGAGAGCTAAAGCAACCTGCCCTTAACTATCTAACATTGTTCTTCAATAATTCAGCAAGTTTGAGAAACAAACACAGTATTATAAACAAATAAGTACTCTTAGCCTTCTTTAAAAATGTAGGGAAAAAGAACACGGAAAAAGAAGCAGCTTAAAACCTGAGAGGAAAAAAAAAAAACAAAAACCAAATCACTGACACTGAACTAACAAACAGGCAAGAGACAGCAGTTTCCTTGAAAACAAAACAACAACAAAAAAAATGCAGAAGAAGAATCAGTAATGAGGATTATAAAGGATCACTGCTTTAGAAATAAAGGAAGTAAAATACCTGCTTCCAGGTCGTAACTCCTGTCACACAGGCAACACAATCTCCATTTATCATTGTAAAACTGAGAATCAAGAGAAGAATCCAAAAGCAGATCAGGATTTAATCACAAGGGAGCAGGCAGCAAATGAACATCTTAAAAGGCAGAGGTGAAGGGAAGGAATAAAGACTCAACCAAATAAAATCCAGCAGGACTGAAGAACAGATATTAGAAGCACCATCAGTCAAAACCATATCCAAATGGAAAAAAAGAGAAAGGGTAATAACAGTCTCAATGTAAAAAGCCACAGTGAAGACTGGTTAAGAAGGAACAATTAGCAAAATTTGTAGACTAGTAATCATCCTTCTCTTATTGATATCCAGAGATGGATCCCCCTAGAGACTTTGTAGAACAAAAGGGTCAGAATAACAGCAACACACAAAGACAACAAGACAAATGCTGAGAAACTAAATGACTTGAATTTGTATTCAGGGCAGAGTTTCCCATCCTGAAATAGTTTGGGAGGTCATAGAGAGAGACCAGCTAAACGAACTGTTGCAAACCAAAGTATGCGTAGAAATAACTGTGCGATAAATTGGAAAAGGAATGATGGCTCATGAGAAACAAATATCATTTATCCAAGAAATCTGAATCAATCCAAGGGTGAAAGTAAATCACAAAGTATGACAGGTAACATCTACTCTAAAATCACCTCAGAGTATAAGGCCCAGAAGGTGGAAGACAGGATAACAACTTTTAGAAAGGCTTCTATCCTTACTACTATCATGTTAATAAGTAATAGAAGTGGTAGATTAAAAAATCTTGATAAACAACAAGACTAGTCAGCCTTTGTAGAGAAGTCTTGTGACACTGCCAGAAAAATTCAGCTTCGAAGCACCTGTCTAGACTACGTCATCATCACAATCACATAAAATAGGGGCCAAACTCTATGAGGTTGCTCAATGTCCAGTGATTTCTGAGTATACCCAAGAACAGAGATCTCACAACTTTTCTACGTACTTGCTACACCGTTCAACAGCTCTCAAGGTAAAACATGTTTTCATCAAATTTTGATTTCCCTTATTACTGCCTGTGAAGAAACTGAGAAGACTGTCTTCATAACACCCTCCTGCTATCTACCTGCATATTGCAATGAGATTGCCTAGACCTAAACAAACCCAGCTCTTTCAGTCTCTACTTGTATCCCACATGCATTCAACATTATCCTGAACAGCTTGCAGGGCCTTCTGTGAAACTGTTTCAGTGTATCCTTGATTATTGTTTTGTTGTTATTGTACTAGCCAAATCAAATTGGACACAGTACTCTGGAAGTAGTCTTACAAGTGATGAATTGAGAGTAGGAATCACTTACATCAACCTTCTGGCTACATTCTTACTAATACAGTCCAGGATACAGCTGGGCTTCCTTGCTGTAAGGACAACCTGCCAATCAGCCATGAATTACCTGCAGACTTACATAATTGTACTCCCTTCCACCATCTGGGTCATTACTAAAGGCATTAGAACAGTGTCAGGCCCTCTCTCCACCCACAGGACTATTGCTTGTAACTAGCCACCTGTGGATTTTGTACCACTGATCACAACCCTATGAAACCTGGAGTCCAGCCACTTTTCCACTCACATCTCTCCAATGCTTAAATGAGGATACAATGGAAGTCTTGCTAGAATCAAGGTAAATAATAATCCCCCTATCCACTAGTCATCACATCAAAGACAATTGGGATGGCCAATTTTCACAACTTTCTATTCCTAAAATATGCTGTTTCCCATCAGCTGCTCATCCATCATGCATCTGGTCAATTTCCAGAAGAACTGTTCCTTGTGATAATTCTTTGTGATGAAAGGATAGAGGCTGACCAGGCTGCAGTTGCCTTTCTTTTCTGAAGACAGCTGTAACACCGCCTTTTTGCAGTCTACAGGAACTCTCCTCAAATACCACGGCTTTGACAGAGATGTCAGAGTGTAAGAAATCCTTACCTCAATGCATCAAACCAAGATGATAGTACAACAAATGCTTCACCTACACAATTATTAGTTCACATAGTGCTGAAAGTAAAGAGATGAGGTCAAGCTCAAATTCATAGGTCAGGCCATCCAGATAATTATTTTTAGCTTTGTATATAGTAATTACTAATGCTTGGATAAATTCATAAACCTGAACTATAGGTACAACATTTGGAATGTTCCTCATCTGTTTTCCATTCCTAATACTCAGGAATGGTTTAAAGACAAGTGCAGACAAAACACAGTGCTAGAACTGACAAATGTAAGCTGAGAAAGGCATGATGAAGTTCAGCTATTCTGGATATTTTCTGTTATGACGTCCATTCATATCACTCAGTGGAATTCAATGCATATTAATAACCTTAAGCTATGCGTTGTTTCCACACACAATTTCTCATTAGAAAAGTCTATTAAATTCTATTTCTAGTTTCACAATTGAATCATTTCCCCTAATGTTCAGGCACAAAAACCTTGATTAATAGAACATTATTGTTAGTGACACTGGTAATGAATATGCAATTACTGTAGGGTCCATAGAGGAGCAATGCATGTGATCTTTAGACAGTCTTCCATCCGCCCTACAATTTTTTAAATTCTTCTAGCTTTTCTGATACTTTACTGGAAGTTTGTTCCTGTAAGCAACCATATATCGCTCCTTACAAGCAGAAAGATACAACTCCAATGCATCGATTTATTGATATGAATCTTGAGATTTGTGCTTCTGAAGGACATAACCTCCTTGAGGCAATCTAACAGTGGTTCCCCTCTATGGTCACAAGCACTGGAATACAGATTTACAGCAGCTCAATCCGAAGAGTAAACAAAGGCTGCACAAGCACCATTATCTCAATCTCCAGTTTAATTCAATTGAATAGATCTTATTCAATTATGGTCTTCTGGGCTGTGCATGCAGTGATGGAGCAAATTCTGAAAAAAAACACCTTCAGAGCCATACATGATTGAAATGTAATTGCACTTGTGACCCCTGTTCCCAAGGATAACAATGCTGCTTTTACATTTCTTGCCTTTAGGAGGTCACTGCCAACTACAAATCGTCCAGGCACTAATAACAATCTCACCTCAGACAACTTCCTGGAACAAGGAATAAGTGATGATATAATTTATTGAGATTAATAATTTGAGATAAAACTTATCAACATGCAGTGTACGACTGGAAGTATCCATTTCCTGCAGCAACAACGTAGCTGGAAATTAATCACATATTCAAAAAAGTAAAGATTTTCCAAGATTCTCTACTGATCAAGTAACTAAACTGTATTACAAACATGCATCCAGGGTAGAGAGCAGAATTCAGACTTCCCCATTCAAAGGGAACAAGAAAATCTTTGACCATTATGTATGTAGTGAGGAAGCCCCAAAAAGAAGTTTTAATGGTAGATCATTATTTGACACATAATTTAGTTTACATTTATGTTTAGTTCCATAACACAGGGACAGTCATAGCTCGGAGAGCAGCTCATTCACTCCCATGGGACAGGAGAAAAAAAAAAAACAAAACAAAAATGAACGAATGAGACAAAAATCCTGAGTCAAAACAGAGACACAGAAATCACCAGTTACTGCTGTGGGCAGAACTGACACAACCTAGGGAATTTAAATTAATTTACTGCAAATTAACATAACCTAAACATCTAATCACCGATCCCAATATTGGGAAATAAGACATTTAAATACATGGAAAAACATCTTGCTCTGCCAGACCCAACTTCACTTTCAGGCTCAGCTCACTTTAAACTCTCTTCCCCCTTTCCTGATCTCCACTTCTGCTCTCCATCTATTGCCACAGTTCCTCCCGTGAGACAAGCAGCAGCCTGGGGGCCAAGGAAATGAGATTGAGATTCACAGTGGTTTCTCTCTGCTGCTCCTTGTCACTTTCAGTCTTTCCTTTTCCCCGTTCCTTCTATCTCGCCCTTTTATTTATTGCAGCTCTGAATTTTGTTTTAATGAAGTCAGAGAAGATGGCACAGTAAGATGACACTGTAACACAGAAGGATTTCAATTCCTCTCAGTTAAACTCTGTAGGTATTATAACAGTACGGATGTTGAAACTTGAAATTTGAAGGCACTATTAGAACGTGATTCCCAGAGAAGCCATACAGCAAATACTTGAGCAGAAGTGATTTTTCATCAAGTTCAGAGAAGCATTCAGGGCCGACAAAAAAAAAAATAAAATGCCAAGAGCCACCCTGCATGGCCTAAATATATTCAAATTCAAGATGACTGATGGCATCATGCTTTCCCAGTTGATACAAGTACTCTTCTTGTATGGGAACTGCTGAAACATGGCATGAATCTCTGATTGATCACCTGAGGCAAGCAATGTGTCAGCCCTGGGAGTACAAGTGAAGGCAATTCACCTGTACTGCCAGAAGGGGTGGAGCTTGGCTCCACCTCTCCTAGACCCCATTTAAGAGCTGACCAGCAGTATGGTAGGATCTCTTTCTGGAGATCTCTCCTTTTGGAGGTTTTTAGTAAGTAGAGAGCCTAGGACAAGGGTAAGTATTCTATCTATTCTTTTTTGATATAATAATCTGCTTAGCCAAACTCTCTTGTATATTTCTTAATTATAACATTTGTGTATTCATTGATTATACACTTCTTTAAGCATCTCTTCTATTTAAGTAACTTTTATACTGGAGACACCAGTGATACCAATGCTAAAGTTATAATCATGGCAGAGTATAATAGTAAAAATATTAAGCATTTCTAACTTCATAATTTTTTTAAAAAAATTT
The DNA here is from genome assembly GCA_035772895.1 of Perdix hodgsoniae. Taxonomy (NCBI): domain Eukaryota; kingdom Metazoa; phylum Chordata; class Aves; order Galliformes; family Phasianidae; genus Perdix; species Perdix hodgsoniae. The sequence goes on along the minus strand of JAPSGF010000025.1, from coordinate 1,266,984 downwards.
GCATTTTATTCTTTAAGAAAAATTATGCAATCATTAAATTACACTTCCAGAATGCAATCAAGTACTGTTTTTGTGAAGGGGAAGTGGGGGGAAGAAAAAGGTCAGAAGCCATTTCATAGAGCAGTGGCCTTCCTCATAGCCAGTGCACACCAGTGTAACTCCCTTACTGCTGGATGACTAGGAAATGGTTTCAGGAGCATCAGTCCTCTTCCTCTAAAGTCAAATTATTTAAGTACTTCAATGGATCCATCTGATTCAGATTATTATGTCTGTATCTGTCACTGTATTCTTTCAAGAAGGGGGACAAATGAAGTGTTTTGGTCTAGTTTTTACTCCTCATTATTTTTTTTTTCCTTGTCTTCATTGTTCTTATTCAAAGAATTGCCTTGGTTTTGGATGAAATAGTTTTTCAGTAGTTCAAGCTTATCTTTGATATAGCTACTGTTTGGCAGAGTAAATCGTAAAGGTAATATCTCAAAAATAATTTCTTCAGAGGGGTTTAATGTACTAACTCAAAGTATTGTTTCTGGTTATCTCTGTATAATGCTGCTCTGAATAACATGAGAATTTTATATAGAGAGTAATTAAAACTATAGCAGAAGACAACCAATACCCTGCTTACTGCAAGAATCTGTATGAAAGAAAATCCTCTCCTGAAAATTCGAGAAAGTTATATAGAAATAAGAAAATTTTAAGTAAAAAATATATATATATCTTTTTTATTAAAGTAGTCCATGTCATTCCAACAATGATGGATTCCAGCTGAAAGCTGTGACTGAAGTTAACTAGCATTCATGGTTATGAATGCCACTCGGTATCTACTGAAAAGTAAACATATTATTTTTCCTATCAAACAAATAATCAATTTTGTGGCTGCTCTTATTCATCTAGTTCTAGAAAGTATCTCCCATAAAAATGCCTGCTCATAAAGCCATCAGCTTAAAAACTAATAGATGAAAACGAAGAAAAGTATTAGATGAAAACTATGCTGTAACTATCATCTAAATTATGATTTTTCTGCTTAGATCAAGACTTGTTAAAGTGCAATGGTAAAATGAAGCTATTGAATGTTGTCTCCAATGATAAAATGAAAGAACTTTCTGGTAAATTTAGAAATGGCTTCTGTCCTTCTTACAGAGGAAATAATCCCCATAAAGATCAAAAAATGAGTAAATCATCACTTACTAAGACAACAATACAGTTTCTTTCTACTTCAATACTGAATTGCAAAGCTAGAAAAACGGGGGAAAAAGAAACTAAATTTCTCTTGCAGACCTCTCTTCTAAACTTTATTAAGGATATAAAAAATATAAGGACTGAGGATGGGTTATGTCTTTTTTCCACCTTTCTAGATTACTGTGTGTTCTCCTTGGAATCAATAAAAAATATTCTTCTATTGAGAAATTTTTCTCTGAAAGTATTATTTATGATCAGTACAAGAAAGCCACTACAGTGCCCAGAAAAATTTCATCTAAAGCATTAACATAAATACACTGAGATGGTAAGGAAATCACTTTACATACAGTGTTTCAATTTAGAAGAATGTCAGCTGACAATGAAAATCAAAAAGGAGTTATAAATGTTATGGCCATTTTCAGACAGCTACACTTAAAGGCTGGGATAAATCTCATAGAAAGCTAGACTTAAGCAAGTGAATTAGTTTAGATACTATCAAATAAGGTCAAAACCAGAACGTATCATTTCTAAGTAGTTATTCACCTTCAGAACTTGATTCAACTAATTCTAAAAAAACCCAAAATAAATCAAAACAAACAACACAATGCCCCCCACCCCCTGTACAAAAACATATGAAGAAAACAATCAAATAAAAGGAATAACAAACCCAAAAGCTAACCAAACCATTTTAAATAACTTTAACTCGGATTTTTTTTTTTTTAATAGAGTCGAGGAAGTCACCTCAGACATAAAATCTAATCTAGTGATAAAGGTTGTTATAGAATTCTAGCCTAAATTTCCATATGTATGTTTTTCTTCAATTTCTTAACCAAATGTTTCAACTTAAATTTTCTGCCACCACCTAGTGGATAACAGTTTCAGGTGACCTTCTGCTAAAAAGTACTAAGGTTTAACATTCAGCAGCTCCGCTTGGAATACAGTCATTTACTTAGATTTCATAAAATAACTCCCCTGGGTCACATGAATTTTTTTCTGGCTATGACAATTGTCACTGTTTTCAGAACTGGAAAGAATAAAGTCAATTTCAAAGACAAATTAGTGTATTTCAGTAGAAATTCAGACTTCTCTCTTAGTCTGCCAATGAAAGAACAGACTAATTTTTTTCTAGTGGGATCTTACATGACAAGAAGTCAGGATATTTGCACGGCTGCACCCAGATCTTGCATGACTCTTGCAAGATTGTTTAATCAAATGTAAATAGAGGCAGTGCAACGTCCTTTCCTGCCTTAGATGTAAATGATAACTGGCAAACTGGAACCAAGTTCTCCTTTTCCTTGCACCCAAACAAAACACGAGAACCAGTATTTGTCGTTTTAACCGAAGGCTCTGTCTTTTTAACTACAGAGGCTATGGCTTGCACGGATCATGAACTTATCACAGATTTCTGGATTGCTTTTTTTTTACAGAGCAGATGGCCTGCTGAAGGTGGGAGTAAGTACTCCTACAGGAGACCACTACTGACTTGCTTAAAATCAATAGCTCAATGAAATGGTCACTTTTGTCATGCATCCCACTCACAGCTTACTGGCTGATTGATGCAAGGTTACCAAAGTAACTGCCCTATTAAAGGCAAGAACTAGCAATTGAAATTATCAGTTCTCGCATGTTATTGCAGTGTTTTGAAAAGAGAATTATTTTATTACTTTTAAAAGAGAAACGCCTGTACATATCCCAACACTAAGTGACAGCTTTGTTATTATTACAACCCTGCAAAGTAAGACAGTATTGCCTTTATTTAACAGAAATGTTGCAATACACGCATATTAGAGTTAACCAGAAGCTAATGCTTTTTTCACACCCAGGGCACAAAACCTTTCATCTGATGTCTAACTTTCAAAAAGTTTTAACAACAAAAGCCACTCTCATTGGGTTATCATTCCAATTAAACAGTCCTTTCAATTGATACAGTATTCATGCCCTAAATTGGCTTAAGAAGTGCTCTTCTTGATCCTTTTGAGAAATTCAAATTCGAGACACCTTTTCCATCTGTACTGAAATCGATAAAGTTTTTGACTGAAAACTCACTTTCTTTGAATGATAAGGTTCTATGATCTGGCCCATAGCAGGAACAAAGAATAAAGAAAGAAGTATGCAAATATTTGGGGTTTTGCTTCTTTAGCTTTTACTGGATAGAATCTTTCATGATCTGAAGCAAGAGATTTTTGTTAATCTTCCTATTGTTGAGACAGTTTATAATGTATCAAATAACTGAATTTTCACAGTACTGAAAGTTTTTCATCCAAAAGGAACTTGCCAAGTGGAACACCTCTTTATTACCAGACACTAAAAGCACTTTCAAGCAAGCTGAATTTTATTTTCACTGGATGATTTTGATTAAAGAAAAAAATTATAGGTTACCAATCAATCACACCTTCTGGGTCAAAACTTTTACTCAGACTCATTCAGCTCCTGGAGTTAAATAACTTGAGATAATAAGTGACTGTCAGCACTTCCATTTCTCTGGCAATTATCATAACCTATTTCCCACTAAAATATGCCAAACTATAATTAATCTGTTTTTTTCCCCTCAGCACTCATTACTTAGCATGAGAGTAATAAAAGCAACCAAGAATTCTTCAGCTAAAACTTCCCATAGCTTACAAACATTGGTTTAAAAAGCAGGATTAAAATAACTTAGCCATAAGTTCTTACAATCTGTTGTTTTCTATGATATACAAATTTGGTATGCCACAGACATCTTAGATTCTGTGTTATGCCATCTAAGGTATTCCCTAAACTCAGGAGACTTGTGGGGATAACAGGCCTCAAGAGGAGTCTAAGTCAACCACATCTCTTCCCTCCAGTTTCATTTAGCATCTCAAGATTTCTAACAAACATGTAATCAGTTAACATCATTCATCCCTAGAAAGTTATCTTCTTAATCATCCTTCTATTTATAGTCAGATTTTTTAAAAAATAGAAGTCTCAATATATCTGTATGAATTTTTCTCCAAAATTCTTCCATCACTTTGGCAGCTTTTCTGATCCGGATTCATGTGCAGGCAAATAGTGGCCTATGTACTTCAGCTTTCCAGTAAAATACCACCAGTTGTTTATGCAATTAATAAATAATTTGAATCTCTTAGCTACCTAAAAACTGAAGGATATGAAGGCACCTAATAATATCTCAGTGAATTTTAACATAAAATCCATTTGTGCTTTAATCTTTTTTACTTAGAGTATAAAGCTGCAAATCTCATCTCATAACCTACATTTCTTGATGTTAACTTTCTTCACATGAATGATCCCTGTTATCAGACTTGTTTATTTGTAAGTTATATACACTACATTTATCATATATTTATAGTATTATAGTACTAAAGGTATATATTATAGAAATATTATAGTAACTGAGATTCTAAGATCAAAGTAGGATGCTTTGATCTGGAACTATTCATAGCTGGAAAAACAATTTATTTCCAATAAGTAGGTTCAAATCTGTTTTAATAAATAAATGTCCTTACTTAAATGAAATTGAGTTTTTGTTGGCTTAGCAACTACAGTTCTTTCCCATCAAGTTAAATTCTGATGTGACAAAATATCCAGTAACAATTGCATGTGCTGCTACACACTACTAAAAACTTGCCGAATTATATATTTAGCATTCACCTAAGAAACAAATCTTCCTTCTTCCTTTGGCATTTTAAGACCAACATAACACGTATTTCATTCTCTGTATTGATGCATCAGTCAGTGTAACTATTCTAATTGATATTTCCTCAGTTGTCTTCCATTAGTGATTTTTCTGAGCAACCAAGAACTATGCACATCATTCCACAGGGCTTCATTAATTAAATTGCAGAGCTAAAAAAAACCAAAACATAAGCATGCTATAAACAAACATTATTAATTGTTGCTTCAAGTATGGATTAGGGGCATAGCAAGTCCCAGTGGATGATGTGATACCTAAACAATTAAAACACATTAGAAATTGGGAAGGAAATAGCACAAGATTCAACCTGGTTGAATATTTTAATTCATTTACAGAAATGATTTATTTGGAAAACAATGCTGAAACACAGTATGAGTAATGATGAACAGAAAATTATACAGAATGTGATATGGCAGCAAATAAACCTATGTGATTATTTGTCAGAACAGACTAATGATTACAATTTGACAGACATGTCTGAGGCAATGCAACTGTAGAATATTAATATAAAGCCAAACATTCTTAAAGAAGTCAGGAAAACAACAAAAAAACAACAAAATCGGCTGGAGATAAAGGACGAAGCGTTAGAGAGGGTCTGCTTGATCCGGATAAGGATGCAACCTTTAGAATTAGCAGTAGGAAAAAAAAGAGTATTTAGAATACTGCTGTATGGGAACTGCTGAATCACAGCCTGAACCTTTGATTAGTTATCTAAGACCAGCAGTATGTCAGCCCTGGAAGCACAGGTGAAAGCAATTCACCTGTGCTGCAGGAAGGGGTGGAGTCAGGCTCCACCTCTCCAGACCCATTTAAGTGCTGACTGCCAGGGAGGAAGGATCTCTTCTGAGAGATCCACTCCTCTGGAGCCTTTTGCAGCGAGTCCTCTACACGGGTAAGCATTCCATCTATTTTCTCTTTGTTCCCCTCGTGCCTAGCTCTCTTGTTGGTTTATTTCCATACCTTGATTATACATCTATTATACTTTGATTGTACCTTTCAATTCTATTATTTTTCCTTGATTGTACAACTGCTATTTCTGGTGTCTGTGTGTTCTGTGAGTATATGGTGAGATAAACACAGAAAACTCAGGGGTGTGTGTATGGGTGGGTGGGGAAAAAAACAGACCCTAAGCGTATGAAACTTGTTCTGTTATTCATGAGACTACTGCAACACCTAGTTTCTTCATCTGATTCAAGTAAGAAGACTGATACTGCAACCCAGTTTCGCATCTTCCCAAATCCTCCTGTAGCTCAATGGAACAGACTGTCTCTGTCCCTTCTCACCTTGAAAGCAGATGGTCAAAACAGGCAGAAAATGGGGGAAGACTTCACACCATGTCACTGACGATCTCTCACTACTCTATGAAGAACAGAATGGCAGTAAGGGTCAGCCTTAAAGAGCAACACTGCCATAAGCTATGAAATGGTTCTACAGAAATGTATGATGGGAAACCTGAATTATACCATCACTAAAAATTCAGAGTTAATATGATTATCTGTAAATATGAAGATACTTATTCTCTATATTCTCAAATACTATCCCTACATTTACTCTCAAAATGTAACTATTTCATTGTTTTTATAACTGTTAAGATTCATGATGTTATTTTAGCTCATGCATCCAATTCATTGGTTTTATGCATTTGGACTTATCAAGACAGCAGCAGAAACACATACACACTTAGATTTTGTAACATTACTATAATCTCATAGAAGCATTTAGTCTAACAGGGTAATGCTACATGCATGTATTATTCAACTCATGTCACAAATCTGTTGTCTTTTTTCAGTTTAGTCTTGTAAAACTGTATTTAGTGCAAATATTTATACACAAGAATCTTATACATTAATCTTAATGTAATAAATGTAAAAAGCAATGTTTCCTAAATTCATTTTTTTGATTTATATTTAATAGTCAGATGCAAATATTTCAGAACATAAAACTTCAGCAAAGTTAATAGAAGCTCTTCATAATACAAGTTCATAACTTCATGCAATATTATAATCTGAAAATTCATTAAAAAGATCTTATAGTTTGTTCTGTAATGTATTTCCACCAAATTAAATCCCAGATAAAGATTTCCTGCTTGTATGAGGAAATGTAATTATACTGCATTAGGAGGTTCAAAATAAAAATGGACAATAATTTACTACAATTAAAACTTGAAAAAGTTCTTGATTGATATGTGGCCTCAGGATAAATAATTTGTTCACATCTTGATAAGGCAGTGTACTACAGTAAGCAGAGTGGCATGGTTAAGATGGTATTTTACAGGTTTATAGTTAGAAAGATGATCATGGTGGAAAGACAATCAAAAACACTCACCCCTATCCTAGGCTCACAGTAGAAAACTCCAAAAGGAGGGATCTCCAGAAAGCCCTTAAATGGGATCTAGGAGAGGTGGAGCCAGGCTCCACCCTATCTGATCACACAGATGAATTGCCTTTACCTGTCCTCCCAGGGCTGAGCTGGTCCTTTCCCCAGGTGATAAATCAGTGGTTCAGGCTATGACTCCACCTCTCCTACACCCCATTTAAGGGCTGACTGCCACTAGAAAAATGATATCTGGGTGGAGATCCCTCCCTTATGGAGTTTTCCCTGTGAGCTCTGGAGGCAGGTGAATGTTCTTTCCCTGTTGTTCCTTTTGTCACTGCACTCTTCTATCACCTTTCTACCACATTAATCTTTCCAACTGCAACAACTATATTACCATCTGTTTTGAATAAGTATACATCCATTGAACTTGTAATAGGATAGACCATAAGATTTGTAAAAGGAGTAAAGACTCCAGCAGATCTGTTTACTTCCTGAAGTAGCTATGTAACAGACACCAGACACCATGACACACTTGTAGTTTAGAGTTTACAGCTAGTAACACGTGGCAGTAGTTTCAGTGGTAGCTCCCGACCTAAGCTAGTCCAAATACCTAGAAGTAAAGTCCAGTAACAATGCCCCCAGAACAAGCAACTTTATCACTCTGAATTCAGCAAACTTCTTAATTAACCAAAAGTATTCAAAGATTTCAGAAATGGAGTGAAGAAAACAATCATTTTCTAATAATCATGAAGTTGTTTTTTTTTGTGCAATTGAAATAATGTTCTAACCAGCATTTAACTTGACTATTCCCAAAAACATTATTTGAAAAACAGCTCCTGTCACCTCTCTCTTTCCACTTTTTTTTTAAATGCACACTGGCAGTATAATAAGGAAAGCATTACTAAATTTTAGGATGTGATAGAAAACTAATATCTTCTCCCTTGGCACAAGCCATGTAAGGAAGATAAGATGAACAAGAAAACAGTATTACCGCTGTATGCTACTGGGTACAACAGGGTTAATGACTTGGTGAACTACAGTTCTGACAGGATGTTTTTTTCCTCTTCTCTGTACTATAGGTATGGTGGAGATACAGAAGTATGCAAAGTCAAGATCAAACAAAAAAGTTATCAAATGGAAAACTGAGACTCATTATCACTTAATAATGGTGCCAAAACCTCATGTCATCAGTGCAAATTAAGGAAAAATACAGAAAATATGACAGAGAGATTAAATGAGGTTTTTAATCAGGCTACACAGTAAAGCATAAGAAACTAGATAATTGCTTCACCTAAAAAGAACAGCAGAAATGTCATCACAAAACTTCAGAGTTTATTACAAGGCTAGCACGAACAAGATAAGATGCAGAGAAATGACAGCAGGCACAAGTTCATTAACCCAAGAAGTACATGTTTACTGCTAAAAGTGAGCATGCAGACGCTTCACTTCCTGCTGCTGCCGCCATTGCTACCATACTCGGCTGCTTTAAGAGGAAATGAGACACAGCTCCCAGATTCAGTTTTGGACAGAGCACTTCTTTGTGTGATCCCTCTTTTATTCTCAAAGCATACTTTGCTACATAAAATGCAACAAGCTTTGTCACTGAATACTGCCACTATACAACATATGAGGTTCCAGAAGGACTTTTTTCCCCTCCAGCAGCTGTATGCCTAACAGAGAGTGTTTGGCATTATTGGCAGGTCTTCGTTTTCTCTACCATATAATACTGTCTGTGCCTCAAAGCCAGGCATCAATTCACAGATCGCTATGCCACTGTTCAAATGTTTAATTACCATGCTCAAATGAGAAGACAATGGATGTTCTTATACCACGTTGCATCTGACAAACTATTGCAAACACTAAGAAGTTGGAGGGTAATTAATCTGAATATTTGCCTTAACTTCCTGGAACTGACTTGAATATGGAGATTATGTGCCAGAACAAACAACTATTTAAGACCAAAGGTAAAGTTCAGTATAAAACCAAGACCATCTAATTACTACACAAGTTATTTATTTGTCCTTTATTGTACTTAAGTGTATTTGAAAAGATGTTTAAGAAAAAGAAAAGCTTCCCTCGCTGACAGAGCTAACACCAGAGCTATTCTTCACCCCAGTATATAAAGTATTGCAAAAAGAAAAATGCTGGCTGAATTACACTTAAAAATAGTTGCATTTATTTCTATATAATAGATGCATATAGAGTTATAAATGCAATAGTTGCACTTATTCTTTCTGCTAATATATGCTTAAAAAAATAAAACTAATGAATGGAGGAAGTGACAATATTCAATGTTTTCCTCATTCCTATGGCATCTGAAAATGCATTCCACAAACATATTCAAGTTCAGAAATACAAGGAAAGCACAGAACATGGAATATGAATCTTTTTTTATTAACCTGAGATATTGGAGTCTCTATTACCCTACGTGAAATTCCCTTGTGACACATAATGGGTCACTGCAATATAATAGTATTACTTGAAAAAGGCCATACTAGAGAGACAGTAAGCAAAAACCTTTAGCATATTTTCTGAAGTTCATAGATGGATATCAGAATTGAGCCCCTCCAAAACAGAGAAAATGATCATGAACAGTTAACTACTAAAAGAGAAAACTCCAGGTAATTAGACATTATTAAAATGTACAGATTAATCTCAACAGCTTGATCAAAGCTATTAAAACTTCCATGTATGAGTTATAATTACTGATGTTATCATCCCTTAGTTCATTTGCTTAAGATATTTTGTCTTTTTCTAATATTAACTGAAGTAAACTCATATCAGCAAATATCACCATCCCTCTTATTTCTCATAATTTACAATAATTTAGAATAACAAGAGAAACATAGGGAGCTGAAAACATTGCTTTTACAGTTTCCAAACCATGAAAGAAAAATTACAGAACCTTATATCTAAAATACTTTGAGAGCAGTCTGCGACTAACAATCTGTTATTTACATTGCAAATGATCCACTGAAATCTCAAAAAAATCAGCAACTGGAACTTATATCTCAAATCCCACAACAGTCATCACTCAGCTGTAAAAAAAAGAAAAAACTTATTTTCCTTAGCAATATTGAGAGTAATTTTGGTGTTGGCATCTTTCCATTTATCATCCAAATTTGAACAGAAATCACTATTTTTAAACAACCTGTTTCCGACAATGGCTGTTGCAAGGTACTTTGAGTTGTATGAGAGATAACTGAATGCCCACAAACACAGATTTTGAGTAACCAAAATGAAATAACTTTTCTTTTTTTCCTCTCTTTGAAAGGGTCACAGAGAGCACTATCAAGATTTTAATCATCTCAGCTGCATCATCATAAATGTCTTACAACAAAAGGCCACTGTGAGTTATGTCGGTGCACTTTGACTTAGGAAGTTAAATTTGCAAAAATATTAGTCCTTTCAAATCCTGCTCTCTTATGTATAGATCTTCATTACCAGTCCGCTAAATGACGCTTCCTACCTTCCATTAGTTTCCTCCACACCTTCCCTCTCTGCTTTTTATCTTTCCTCACTTCCTTAGTGAGCACCGAACAAAATAAAAAAGACTCAGTCAAGAAGACAGAGTTGATTTCTTCACAGCTTTTCCATACCAGAAGAGGAAGAAAGTCTGTCCCTATATGCCTTCTAAACATTAGAAGAAAAAAAAAACAAAACAAAAAACAACCCACCCACATAGACAGTTATAGTATCTTTATTTTTTTTGCTCTGGAACAGGGCCAGCATTCCTATAAATTCTGTCTGAATAAAGCTCCAAACTACACATCTTATTCTTTTAGACAAGATTATTTGCTCATCCTCCCCAGTGCTATGAAAATTTTGACTGCAGAGTAACTCCATAGGATTTATTTCATGCTGGATATGTAGCCTATTTTTGGAATCAGCATCAAACGGTATCTTCAGATAGCTGTAAGGAAAGATTCTGATTAACTGAATATTAATTTTATTTAGATGAAATATACAGCTTGCTATTTTTAAGAGGAAGTTATGAAGGTAATGTTACATAAACTATGAAGACATTATCATGTCTATGAAGTTTGAAGTCTGTCCAATTTTATCAAACTACTTTAGGACATGTATATAAGTAAGAATTTATTAAAAAGATGAATGGGTAGAAGAAATATTTTACTCCGCTCCGTATTATAAGACACGCATCCTCAGTATAACTCAAATGAGTATTGTATGTTTTCTTAAGTTTAAATGCTCAAAAACTAAGCAGGCTTCCCACTTTAACTGATGTAGAAAGTGTTATTTAAAGCACGGCCTACCATTACAATAGAACAGAAGAAATGTTCCTATTAGTTAAGACATGTGAGGAAAACAGCAAGAACTATGAGCTCTGTATGATGCAAAATATAGAAATTCTCACTTAATGTGGTCCATATCTCATCTGCTAATGTATTCAAAATGGAAATAAAATTCTGAACTGTTCTAATAGCTGCTCATGAGAAAGATTAAAAGATCAACAGCATTAGACACAGACAGTTTTTTATGGGATGGGCTTAAAGTATCAGCAACCTCAAAAAAACCTACAACTTCATTTACAATCCAGTCCTTAATCAAATAAAAATATTTACTTTACAAAATGTAGTTGCTAAGTCCAAATCCTTAGTCACTCGTTTGAGAACATGTCTGTAAATCATCAGAAACTTAAAAAAATGAAAATAAAAATGAGCAACAAAAACCACAAACCAGACACCTTTCTTCTTGATAACCATAAGAGTAGAGCCTACCAAAGATTAGGGCTTATTGAATTGCAGCTTTGAAGATTTTCAAAGTCCATGAATGGAGCAAAGAGCAAAGAAAATTTTTTTTTAAGTGTTCACACTCATGTAATTATTTGATGAATATTAAGTTATGTCAAAATGAAGGTTCATCAACTGCAGTGTTCTCTTTCCACTCTTACTAATACTGGTTGAACTTTAAGCCACCACTGTTGAAGAGTTTTTCAGTGCTTGACTAAAAAACTGCACATACCCTTACCAATCCAGAAAAAAAATGTTTAATCAAAAGCGATTTCTACATCTAGAAAATAATGAACTAATGATGCCCAACAGGTACATAAAAGTTCTAAATCAAAACTTATAAATAAAATAGCCAATAGAGGACAGAACGTTGTCACACAATCTGCTATTAAAAGATATTTTAATCTCAAATTAGGAGACCTGATATATATATACACAAATTAAAGTTACGGTAGTAGTATGCTGGAATCTTAAAAATAAAAAGGTTTCCCATTGGCTGATGCACCAGCAATTCTACTTTTTAGTCTATATTTTTAATCCATAATTTTGGATGTTTTTTAAAAGATAGATAAACATAAGGTATTGCTGAACGAAACTGTTACAGTTGCACAGATTCTCAGGGATTTTCATGTAGATACAGAATTAACTGTTTCAAAAGCTTGCTTTATTTTATTTATTTATTATTTGGAGTGAAAAAAATAGGTGGCAAGCACCACAATTTACAGATTTGAATAGCAAATAATTGCAGCAGGCATTTGGAAAGCCACCAATGTTTAAGAGTTTTTCAGCTGTTGGCTAAACAACTGCAGCTATCTTTGCCAAAGCAGAATAAAATGTGCTCTAATTGAAAGTAATTTTTGCATCCAGAAAAGAACTTCATTAAACTGTTTTAAGAAGTTCAACCAATTACTGCTACTCTATCTATTCCACTGTAAAACCGATTTTTGAACTTCAATCTCATCCAGAATTCATAAACTATATATATTTTTTTTAAGTGGAACTATTTGACAGCACACAGGACATGCTCTCATCATTGACTCTCAAATCTTACTAACTGCTCCAATTCTGAGTGTTGCTTAAGATGCTCCTTTTAATTCCACACAGTGCAAGATACCACTGTCTTAAATTAAGGCATCACTTCTAATAGGGTTGGTTTTCTTTTTCTTATGTACGCAGATCGATTTTTCCTTATCTTACGTAAATACAAAGGGTACAAAGTTATTGTTCAATCTTGAAACAAACTCTATTGTACTTCAACACTAGGAGATTCAGTGTTAGATTTTAGACCAAGTTATACATTTTATTAAATTCTGTTTTGTTCTATCAGAAGTTCACTGTGAAGTACACCACTAAGGACTAATACCACAAACATTAAAAACTAGATTAACTAGTGGCTTAATAGGGAAATTGTAGGAAATTGAATAAAAAAATCACAGTATGGAAAAAGTTGATATTAATATATGTAAGAGCATAAAAAGAAAATACAGCAGATGACCACCAATGAGTACTCTTTCAAACATGACCACATAAGAAAGAGGAGAAGACAGACTCCTGTCACTCCTTACTGAGTTAAGCTGAGTCTCATTATTATCAGTGATGAAAAATAATATAAGCCTAGGTAAAGATAATATTCAAGCAAAAGTTATATCTACCATCAGGCACTAAAATTAATTAAGATAAAATTCTCGTATGTCTAGATATAAGTATCTAGAGTTTGAGTCTATAGAAGATACTATCTGAATGCTCTAATTATTGAAACAGCAATCAGCTTCTTATCAAGATACCTTGATATCAATGTGTACACATTAAAACTCCAGACATTTTTAAAAATTGCTTTAGATCATGCTCAGAGAGTGCTTGTGCTATTTCAAAGCAGTGCAAAATGAATACCAAAAGTATATTAAAAAAATTGTCTTCAGTTTCCAATTTAATGATTTGCAAAATATTACATATTTGTGCAAAGAAACAAAGCTGATTTACAAGCAAATGCATGGAAAAATTGATAATCCACTTAGAGTAAAGAACAGAATTTGTACTAACCTTCAGGATCAAGGAGCTTCTCTATGCCCAGGTGTTGTCTGGCTATGTTAAACGCATGGTCTAATCGTTGCACAGGTGACTGCTGAGAAGCAACAGCATTCCAATCAAACAGGTCTGGTCTAAATAAACAAACAAGAAAAAAAAGAAAAAATTACTTTTTCAGTGTTAAATTATATATTTCCACTGCTATGCATCAGCATCAGGTACTACTTTTTAAGTTACTTAATGAAACTAGTGTATTTGGTCAGTACTGGAATTAATGAAGCTGGGTTTCTTATGTGTCATCGATTTTCATCTTCAATACATTAAGAACTTTTCTTATTCATCAAGCCCCATGGGCCTACAGCCTCATTCCCCCAAACCAGTTGTTTCTACCCATTGTGCTCTGGTCCTGTGTCAGCCTGAAATGCCTGCAGGTTTGCTCACTCTCTCTTGGCGTATGGGTGAGAAGAATCATGCTGTGGCTGTGCACACTGAGATTAATTCACAGCCAGCCAACCAGGATAAGTAACTGCTGTGTTTATTTTGCAGCCTTTCTCCTCTCTCCAGTCCCCAGTTTTTTACAAGTCTAAGAACATAATTGCTGCTGAGATTGCCAGCTCTCTGCTATATCTGATTGAAATTGCCCAACAGGTTCAGCATATCACAATGTGGGAACATATGCAGCATAACTGCACATGCCACTTCTCATACCAAAACCTTTAGAAAAACATGTACTTTTCAGATGAGTACAAAATTGTACTTCAGTCATGGGTTTTAGCTGATATGAGCCAAAGGCCTACAGCACAATTTAAGTGTGCTTACAGGAAAAGACAGCACCAACAAAATTGAATTACAGCTGAGATAAATCCGAGTACTTGTACTATAAATTGAGTATTTGCAATATGAATAATGTTAATACAGCACAATCTTTGGCATTTCATCTAAGAATTACCTATTAGGATCAGAATTTGCTATCAGGCATTTTGGAAAAACAAGTTTAATCGGGTGATCAATAATTAACATGCATACAAGATGAAAAAACTGCACTATTTGTGATTTTGACACAGTGTTCTAAAACCAACCACAAAGATACATAACTTTACCTACAGATAAATCAAGTACGATCTAAACAAGTTACAATATTGTCATTAGTTACGAACAATTTACTTATATTTTTATTAAATTCAAAAGTTTATTTTAAACAGTGACTCCTATAGTTATAATACATGGCAAAAATGTTAAGTACATCAGACTCTAATAACTTCAAGAGCAAAGAAAAAATGATATTCGTGTAGCAGCAATTTCCTAGTTATGTAACCTAGATGCCTAATTTCTTCTGAGAGGGGAGTGATTTACATATTAACAATTAAGTTTATAAAAACTATTTTGCTTCTCTATGCATAGGCTTTTAAATATTAATTAAGAATAGACTACTGCCATTAATTTCTCCTTACCCCATTCAGAAAGATTTCAAAATATTAAATTTTGCTGGAGACAGGAAGCTGATGAAAGAGGAATCTTAAGGAGTTATTATCTCTGTCTCTAGTCATGGATGTAGTAAGTCTGTGAGCTCAGAGACAGGCTTGTGTACCAAAATACAAGCATTTTCAAAATACAGATTATGTCTGCACAATTTATTGCATCCTCCTGGTACTGATCTGGATGGGATGGACTCACTGTGCTTTGGAATGGTGGTTTAAACAGTATGGAGAACACACTTTTTTTCCCCCTTTTGCTGCACTTATACAGTATCAAGTTCTCTTTTGTTTGTTTTGTTTTTTCCCTCCCCATTCCTGGATGTAAACTGGATGTGTGTAGAAAGCAGGAATGAGACACAGCAGACAGGACAGCTGACCCAAACTGGCCAAAGGGATACCCCATACTATGCAATGTGCCCAGCAAGAAGAACTGGGGTAAAGGAAGAAGGAGATTGGGTTTTTGTCCTCTAAGGCAGCTGTTGCTTAGAGACTGGCTGGGCATCCATCTGCTTGTGGGAGGTATTGAGTGACTGCATTCGCAACACTTGCTTTTCCATTCTACTTTCCTTCATTTATTTAACTGCTGTTTTTCTGACTTAGAAGTTTTCTTGCTTTAGCTGTTCCTATTTTCTATCCTGTTCAGGTGGCACAAAGCAAGAAAATGGCCGCTCAATCGCTCGTTGGGTTTGACCCACTGTCCCACTGCATCCTATATATAGTCATAGAGATGTTCTTCACCTTTTCTCTCAAATTTAAGTTTTTTGTTTGTTTGTTTTCCCCTTTCTTCTCTCCTATGGCATAAAATGCCTAAGCTCACACATCAAAATTAGCAAAGGGAACACTGTAGTAATGACAGAGCTCTTATTTTCCTGAAAAGCTCTTCATGGACATCTTGAACAAACATTACAGGAACCACCGCATTAAAAAAAAAAATCAGCGACAAACGCTTTTAAGACAGGGAAAGAAAACTGAAGTATCTGAAGTACTATTTCCCCCCTCCAAATATTATTTTTAGGCATTTGATTTCATGCTTCAGTCATATTTCTTCCTCAGAGCAGCACATTGTTTTCACAAAATCATAGGTGTTTTGTTGAGATAGTTTTTATGTACAAGATCACACTTTCTTCTAACCAGTCTGGATTCCATTGGGCAAGAACATTTGGAATTATGGTCATCAGTAATATCTTAGATATTCAGTGCCGTCAATCCACCTTCTCAGTATATCTTTGAGATGGCAAAAATTTGAATTGAGACACAACTGTATTATAGCAAGAGCTCTTCAATAAACCAATGGCGAGCGTGTCATAATGTATTTTCTCAATATAATAAAAAGACAAATATAAAGATGACAGCACAAATTCCAAGCTGACTCAAAGGTATATATAGCCACCTACAGCAACTCAGCTCTTAGAAAATGGACTTAAATTAAATATATATATACACACACATAGAGAGAGAGAGAAAGCTCTCCTTGATCCAACAGTAATTTAACTCTGCAGATTGTCGCTTTTTTGAAAGAATGCTTCAGCATACACACTTCAGCAGTTCCATCACTAGATTATGGTCTTATAATGGCAGTTTGATATGTCAGCTTCTTGGCATAATGTCTCTAGATGTTTTGATTTGTGTATATACAGGGCAATATGATCAAGAATGACTGCAGGGGATACTACAGCTTAAAAGATTAAGAATAGGAGTATGCTGCAAATAGTTCTTAAAAATCCATGAAACACCAGTGAAACAGAATGTTTACTAATGGCAAAAGAGTTTTAAATATAGGGCTAAGCAGATGTGAAATAGAACAGAATAGAAATCAAATGGAATACTGATTCTCAGTCTTTGCTTGCTCTCTCTGCATTGTTCACTTTTTACATCTGCAACTTTTTTCATATCTGACAGGCAGTAAAGCAAAGCAGACATAGATAGGAAGTGTTCAATTCTCTCCCTGAAAATATAAAGGCATACACATAAAAAAAGAAGAGAAAGGAAAGAACTAGAACATGTTGAACTCCAATCTCCAATTAGCCACCAGCTAAATAGCAAAAACAGATAGCAAAAACAGCAATGATCTTATTTACGACACATGGAGCGCACACTGAAAGTTTTAAAGGCTTCGACTGTAATTGTACTACATTAATGTATATACACGTAATATGTAATTGTAGAATGATTTTGCTCAGAAAAGACCTTCAAGACTATCTAGCTTCCAACCTCTTAACATGAGCAGATAAACTTTCCACCAGCTCAGACTGCTCAGGGCCCTATCCAACCTGGCCTTGAACACTTCCAGGTGTGAAGCAATCACAGCTTCTCTGGGCTTCCTGTGCCAATGCTTCACCATTCTCACTGTCAAACCATTCTCTTCCCTATCCAATCCAAAACTACCCTTTTTCAGTTTAAATCTGTTACCTTGTCACTGTAGGCTCTAGTAAAAATTCCTTTCCCATCTTTCTTACAAGCTCCCTTTCTGCATTGTGACAGAGTGAATTTTCTTCATGTCTGCTAGGATGCTATATTCTAGCATTAGGAGAAAATCTTGATAACGCATCAATGCTTTAGTAGTTCACAGAATTACAGCCTCTGAATCATAGGGGTTGGAAGGGATCTCCAGAGATCAAGTAGTCCAACCACTCCTATTAAAGCAGGCTCCCTAGAGCAGATTGTTGAGCAGCACTGTACAGAGCCAAAGATGTTTCGGCTTCCTGGAACCAGGACAGCTGACCTAAACTGGCCAAAGGGATGTTCCATTCCATATGACATTATTTGAGGAAACAGTAAAACTGAGAGGAGTTGGGTGGGAAGGCTGCCACTGCTCAAGAACTGGCTCAGCATTGGATGGTGGGTGGTGAGCAATTGCTTTGTGTATCACTTCATCATAAATAGTAATTATCATTAGTATTATTTCTCTTTTTCTTTTCTATCTTAGTAAACAGATAGCCATGAGTTCTACTTTTATTCCTTTCTGATTCTGCCCCTCTTTCCACTGGATAGAATGGATAAAAAGCTATATGGTGTTTAGCTGTTTACGAGGTGTATAATCAAAAAGTATAATCAAAATATAAAAATGCAATAAACAAGAGAGTTACACAAAGCAAGAACAAAAGAGAACAGATGAGATGCTTACCTGTGTTGTGGGCTCACTCAGGAAACTCCAGAGGAGTGGATCTCCCAAAGAAAGGATCTCCAAAAGAGAGATCCTTCCCCACTGGTAGTCAGCACTTAAATGGGTCTAGGAGAGGTGGAGCCTGGCTCCACCCCTTCCTGCAGCACAGGTGAATTGCTTTCACCTGCGATTCCAGGGCTGACACGTTGCTTGCCTCAGGTGACTAATCAGAGGTTCAGGCTGTGACTCAGCAGTTCCCATACACCAGGTTAAACCACAACAGCCTTTGTTGCTCCCCATGTGAGGCTCAGTGTTGAGATAATGATAGATTTGACCAGAATGCATTACAACAAAATTGTTATTAAAAAGCAGTCTAATAGCTGTTGCTCACAACACTGATTAATTGAGTCTAAAGGTTGGCCTAGGATTATGGTCTTGCCAATTTGTATATAACATGTGCTTGTGTTATACCGGTCATCATTTTAATCTGGTTCTTGCACTCAACTGTGCAGTCACTCATGGACTTCAGGAACTTTACTACAAAATCTCTTAAGAAGAACACTGTTTAATTCAGGCAAGCTAAAATAGTTGTTGAAAACTTTGAATATACCTGGGATATTCAAACTATCATGATCTCATTGCTATCTTCTGCATGTGTTTCTGGTTTTATTTATGGTTAAGAAACTATGCACAAATAAGTTCCAATAAGATCTCCCTGGAGCCATTCCAAAAGAACTGCAACTAGCTGCAGCTCTTAGCAGCGATAGCATTTTAAGACACACTTTCTAAGTGTACTCTAATAAATCCTCAGAGTCCACCTGCTAAATCTTTGTCAAGAAAAAAAAAAAAAAGGAAAGCTAAATTTTCATGAATGCAGATACAGAAATTATAGCAAGAACAACAACTAAACAGTTTGTTAAGAGTGAAGAAAAAATAATCAGTATTTCTAGTCATTCATAATTTTTTCAACATGAACTTGAAGTTAATAATCTTTCTCTGAGATGTCTAAGGCAGTGAAACTTGAAGTGATCAATGTTGCAAAGATGTAGAACAGTAAGAAAAATAATGCAGACTGAAGTTGGACAGATATATTTGACACTCAAAACACTCTAAGTCATCTATAAGCAATACTCATTTAAAACAGTAATATTTATTTTCTCCACTAGGTAAAGAATAATACTAGCTAAATCAAAGGCTTGTATGGAGAAAATTCAGAAAAGCACATGATTTATAAAATCACTAAGATTACACAAGGGGAAGAATTTGAAAGAAACATGGTGGAATGTTTTAAAGATAATTTTACATCTCAGCATTTTGTAATAGCTGTATTGTTTTCATTTCCTTGGAATTTCTAAGGTATCACAAGTTTTTAAATCAGCAGACTTTGTGACTTACGTAGCCTTCTCTAGAATGCAGTTACAAAAAAAAAAACATCATAGAAGTTTAACAGGATATTTCCCTAAGCTGTTTTAACATCTAAAAAGATTATAATGCTATTAGAGTTCTGATGTAATAAAGTAATTTTACAAAAAAAAAAAAAAAAAAGAAAAAGAAACTTACAAATCTAATTCACAAAAACTTTTCATTAGTGTATCCAGGAAAAAGCCACATTCAGATCACAAAAGTTACTGCCTGCTTTTTAAGGACTGTCTTTGTTCTCACTTTATCTGTACAAGTAAATCTTGCAGATAACTTCAGTACAGTCACAGTTATAATAAAACATGAACCTTACCCCTTCAAACCATTACTTTTACTCTCACATTTCCCTCAACCTACTGAACACAAGCTTTTTCTTTCTCTACCCAGGAAGATCCATTCTTTTTTAATGCCATTTTCCTTTTCTCCTTCTTAATCTGCCATCCTGAAGCAGAAACAGCTTAGGAAAGTGAAATCCTGGCCTAAGTTCAAGCGATCCAAAGAAGCAAGGAGGAAGCTAATAAATAACACTTAGTCCCCCTTCAAAATCCTGATTAAAGGGTCAGAAGTAAAAAAAAAAATATATATATACATATCTTTAAGAAACTTTGATCTCTCTGATGCCCATTTGTAGGAAAAGGAAAAAAAAAAAAAAAAAAAAAAAAAAGGATTACCGGAATAATGGGAAAGGTTCATAGAATCCTGGAATGGCTTGGGTTGGAAGAGACCTCAAGGATCATCAAGCTCCACCCTCCTTCCCCCTGCACCCCTGCCACAGGCAGGGTCACCAACCTCCCCAACCTGTCCTTGAACACCTCCAGGGACGGAGCATTCACAACCTCTCTGGGCAATCTGTTCCAGCACCTCACCACTCTCATAGTAAAGAATTTCCCCCTGATATCCAATCTAAATCTTCTCTCCTTCAACTTAAAACCATTTCCCCTTGCTCATTTCCCCAGTTGCTCATTTCCTAGAGCCTGGAGAAGTAGACAGACAAGGTAAGGGATGTATAAAAGTCGATGAGAGAAAGCTTCCTACTGTGTGTACTGCTCTCAGCATATTATATGTATTTAGTACTTCACACTCGTATCTTACTTTTATTCCCTTCAAGAAGGCATGGAGAATAATCATTCAGATAAAAATTCCATAGTATTCTCTGAAGATCCCCAAAAATAAAAAAAAAACAAAACAAGCCAATCAGCCCTCACTGAAAATATCAGATAGGAAAAATGAAAATATCACCATTGACAGGACAGGGATGGGATTGTTTTTGTTTCATTAAGGCATGCAATTATTTCATTACTATCATTCGTCAAACTAAAAGGAAGCATACTACGTGAGCTTAGTGCCTCGTGCTAAGCCAGTATCCCCTCACAGTTAAGAGCCTTCAATCCTTTCATATCTCAGGATTTTAATGAATTTCTGAGTTGGAGACTTCATGTTTTGTACACACCTTTTCACTGGGAATTTAGCAAGGCTGTCCAAAAGGATTGTGTTTTCACTCCAGCCTTAAGCTTTTTGCACCTGAATCATGAACAAAGGTAACCTAGGGCTACAGAGATGGGGAAGGGTCCAAAGGGGAAGATGTATGAGAGCAGCTGAGGCCCCTCAGTGTGCTCAGCGCAGAGCAAAGGAGCTGAGGGGAGGCCTGGGGGGAGCTGACGGGAGGAGAAGCTGGGGGTGAGGGAAAAGGTCTGCACCACAGAGCGATGGGCACATCCCTGACTGCTGAAGTTCAAGAAGTGTTTGGACAACACTCTTGGACATACGGTCTGATTTTTGGGTAGTTCTCTGTGAAGCCAGGAGCTCACATTGAGAAGGACTCAATATTCCTTCTGTGTCCCCTCCAATCTGTTGTACTCTATGATTCTGTTATGCTATTAGTACTGCCTAGGAAGTTTTTGGAGGACAGATATAAAAAATGTAACAGGGGTAGAAACAGAAGGTTGAATGTATAGCAATTTTCCAATGTGCTTATTCTTTGACTTCACTTATGGTGAATATAATGCTTTCCATATTGAAGTTTTACACAACTACTTATCTTGAATTATGTTGAAATATTATCCAGCATCTGAATTGAATTATACCTTCAGCAATGAAGATTTAAGACAGGTTGATGTGTGGGTTTTTTTTTCCCCTTTTTGAAGACCAAATGGACACACAGAATATATTGTTAGTTACATCCTCCAAGTGTGGTAACATCCAAACCAAGTACAGACGTAAAAACTATTTCCCATTTTATCTACAGTTGCCTTCCTCCTGATACTCTTCTCTCTTTCCCCACACCACTCAGAAGGAACCGCCCACAAAGTTGGTACAACAAAAGTGTTACAGAGCCCGTAAATTGATGATGAACACGTGGAAGGTGTTGAAGGGTCTATCAAAGATACAAAATTACTATATGCTTCATATAGTTTATAAAGTTTTCTATTTTACAGTTTACATGCACTTCCTTCAAAATTATTCTCAATTATCTGTTACGAACTGCAAAAAGTAGAGTTAGCATAACAGTTAATTTTCATGAAATCACAGTTGAGCAGCGTAACTAAAATTTTCCCCCCCTTACTCTCCTCCATTGTATGTCATGTTTTCTGAAAGTAGAATGTTAATTAAATCTATTTCTAGCAAACTACAGTTTAAAAACTTAGGCAGTCAGCCAATATTTCAGATGAAGCAATACAAAGGACATGGTCAGGTGTTTGTTTTGATGCAGTTATAAAAAAAAAAAAAGACCTTGAAATATTTTTAGAAGAAAAATCTAACTGTTAAAATACTAGTGTGGTTTAGATTCACCACAGGAATAACCACAGAATTTAAGAATCGATCCTAACAACTTACTACTTTCTGCCAAAATGCTATTATTCTTTGCACTCAAGTATAAAAATATTATGAAGCAATGTCTTTGTAAGCAAATGAAATGAAAATGAGTAAGGAAAATTTAATGTTTGTACATTTTAAGAGACTGATTCCTATAGACAGCAGGAAGAAATAACTAACAGTATCAGAGAAATCTTCCCTCACTTCTGGAGAGCAGGAGAACTGAAGAAACAAAAAACAAAAAAATCAAACAGGGAAAACAAAGGAGCTTTGATTCAAAGTGTTTTTGTTAAATGGCTTTCAATCCTATGTATTTAAAATACAAAGTATTAATAAAGCATATGATGTGGGAGAAATGGGGTCTCATGTAGCCTGCTGCTCATTCCCTGTTGTCAGGATTACATTCAAACTGTCTACTGTAAGCACGAAGACACATAGGAAGGAGGCACCTGCATTTTAAATTGGCTAAAGTAACTGCCAAGGCTTCTTATAAAAGGCTATTTATTCTTTTATGGGATAGAGGTAGATGAACAGTCAGAGTATATTGGCACACCTAATTTATTGATTGCATCTTGAATCTTGAAGGCCAATTCAGTATTCCTGCATACTGAGCATAAAGTGCAACGTCACTGAAAATCAATACAGAGGACACGTTAAGCAAGAGGCTCACCTGAAAAATTACTGACTCAGGGCTGCAAAGAATATTGAATCTCCCTCTGAGACATTTGCAGATTAACTCAGTGATTAGTAAAGTCCAGAAGAAGACAACTAATACATCTTGGAGTTAATGGAGATGTACCTCCAAGAATCTGAATGCATGTTTGCAATTTCCTAGAAGACTGCTCAAATTCCTAGACTAAAGACAAAACTTCAATAAAAAAATTCTTTTTTACTTCCACTCAGGATAGGCTCACTATGCAGAATGCTATGGATGATTTATGACAGCAAACATAAAATGAGCAAAAAAGATGCTCTGCTGCTATGTTATTCATTCAGTGAAACTGAATGAAATGCATAGATTTCAGTGAGTAGAAAATAAACATTCACAATTAGTGAGCTTTGCACTGAACAGAAGACAGCAGTGGGTAAGATATTATTTACAGAAACTCAGACTGTTGTCTAGTGTTGAGGTAGCTTAAGTAGGATGTAGGCACCTATCTGCATCCCAAACCAAGGACTACTAAGTAAGAGCCTCTGTTTAGGAATCAAGAGCTCAATTTACAGAGCTGGACAGAATGGAATTTCTGATTACCTATTTCAGGCACCAGGTGATAATAGGCAGTATTTTTAAGCAGGCAATTTGAGTACTTCTTTATCAGATACCTTGACTAGGAAACAGGCAGTCCAATAGCACATCTAAATGAAAAGACACGTGACAACTCTGGCCTTCTGCTAAACCGATTTGCTAAAAGCTCTATCAAAATAGTTAAAATGTCAAGCAATAGTATTGATTTTAGATTTTGAGTTTACAATACTAACTAGCAATCCAATATAATTTTAGCATAACCATCTTCTGGCACCTTTAAAATATTTTCCTTTTGAGATATATCTAATTCTATTTCTTGTTGCTGTTGCTAGAACAATCTGACAGTCTCCTTTTATTTATTAATGTCCTTCTAGGAACTTTATCACTAGATGTCCAGTCTCAACTGTTCATTATGTAGTGAAAGTCACCTATGAAAAGTAAAAGCACTTGAAGCATCTGCATAGGCATTTATTACTTTACTATGAAATTATTACTCAACAGTTTCTGTGGGAAAGCAAAAGACTACTTCAGGCCCTTAAAAAACAGAAAAACTTTGTAGTGCTTTGTCAAGTACTATAGAAGGAAAAATCAAAATGTCATAAAACAGACTAAAACTTTCCAGTTTTACAATCTATAACATACATATGAAATGAAGAGTAGCTTGTAATGATCATATTGTTAACACACTAAAACTCTCGATAACTGCTGAAAAGTAATTTATAGGAATAGTGAAATGCAAATAACCTAGAGATGCATTTATATTTGCTGTAACCTTGGATAAGCATTAAGTTTTCACCTTCTCAGTGCTCACAGTGCAGTGAAAATAGCACTGATAGCACTATATTCTGGAAGATCCAGGGAAAGATTTTGTTAAACTACATTACTTACTTCCCCAAAATAATAATAAATGTGCATTCTCATGAGCTTTCATCTAAAATTAACACACTAAGATGTATGTATGATCAAGAAGAGAATACAAATGCCTGTTCTAAAATTAATTAGCCTGAAGAAGGCTACATTCTTCTAAGGATGTAGCTAGTAATTAGCTCTACAAATGAGTTATTAATAGACAAATCTAAACAAACACTTTGATATGACAAATGAAGAGCATCACTGACCATGCTATATGATCATTTTGAGTACTCATCTCAGTAGTAACAAATGTAATGTTAGCCACGTATTTACCAAAGTAAAATGAATTTGTTTGAGAATGTCATGATCTTGTAATTATTATCTGCATGTATCTCATCAGCCTGTTAATGAGCTTTTTGTTATACAATTAAGTGGTTGATTTTCCTTGGGAAATTATCGCCAACAACAATCACCACTACAAAAGTAGGAGAGCTTTGTATATGTATCGAACTCTGAATGCAAAGCATGAAGTTCTTAGATGCATAGAGTCCAGTTAAAGATGAAATTCTCCAAGCACATTACCCAAGGTACAGTTTAACAATATATCTAAGATGGTAGAACCATGGACTCCACTGGCAAAGTGCTATCATTGTGACAGCAGTGACCTTAATTAGACAGTTTCATTCAGAAAGAGTTACCTGAGCTACTGAAAATTCTGGAAATACTTGTAGATCTTCACTAGTAGATCTGAAAGACAGTCTCTAACTGTAGTTTTGGAAGTATTTAGCAAATTTTTATTTTTTATGCTTTCAGCAAATAAAAAAATATTGCTTGGTTTGTTGTACTAATATTTTTTTAATTCCCATTATCTGTTGCTAAATAGAACATATTCATACCCATTCAAAAACTTAAATGACTGTTTGGAGCAGTCAGCTGCCTTACAGGTCTATCCTTTTCAGGTGAGAGGTACAGAAGTATGAAAGGCAGATCAGGAGGCTTTCCACATTCGAAAATAAGTGTTTCTTTGAAACTAGTAGTGCCATGAATCCCACCAGCTAGACCTTTAAAATAGACTGGCTTGCATCTTTTCCTTAATCCAAGTACACAGAACCACTAGAGGACTTTGAATCTCTAGAGATAAAGTTTCATATAGCATAGACCGGAACAAGTCAACTACTAAGAGAGGGAGAATACTAAAATCAGCTGGGGAGCAACATAAAAGGCTTTGAAAATAAAGGCTACTTTCTCCAGCTCTGTCTTTTCAAGGCAAATCCATACTTTCAATCCAGCAACTGTCAGAAGCTTTCAACAAGCACTACATTGTGCCACTCTAGGTGCCTAAAGGAAAATGTTTTCCCTCTAGGTCAACCTCAAAGGTTTAATTTTGGATTTACTGCTTGCTTTTCTTAAAAGTTTTCAAGCCTGTGATCCTCTATCAGACTCTCAACTTGCTATCCACTGAAATTCCAGGAAAGGATCTGAGCTGAGTATCTTCACTTACACTGTAGGAAAGCTCAGATCCTCTTCCTCTGGTAGAGGTTTTCAGACTGACAGTGAATCTACCTAGTAGACAGTAAAAATCACATAACGGATACACCATTCTCAAGTCCTGTTTGGAGCCATCTGTTACAAGCTCACTGAAACAATGAGAAGTCAGTTTTCCTACCTGTGACTGTGAAGGAGTGCATTGAAAGCCAATCCATCAGACCAGCTACTGGTGAAATTGATAACATTGACCTGTGGGTAATTACGAGTTGATTGACGGACCCAGCTCAGCAGAATCTTTTCACTGTTTGTCTGCTGCAGTCCAGCCATGATGTTTTTCATTACATCTTTGACCTGCAAAAAAGCCAGAAATCTCATCAATGACTGAACTTCCTCATTTAAAGCTAAATCATTTTTTGACTCCCAAAACCTCCAATTGCCTAGATATAAGCAATGAAGAAAAACTTCCTAGGTAACCAAAGAACATACTTGGTGTCACAGTACAATGACAGCGATCAAACTGGAATACATAAAAACAACTGATGCTGACTTGTTGTCTGCCATTGCCGGCACACTCAGTAAAATCACCACTGTTTCACATGAAGTGCTCCATGAGCCAGCAGAGAGGGTACATTTGCATGCACTACTTATTGGAACAGAATGCGTATGAAAGCAGCCTTTCTCTTTCTAGTTTTCTTTGCTCTGGAAATGTATCCATAGTTAATAGAATATGTTATAACAAAGGCTGATAAAATGATAAAAAGCATTTTTCTCTCATCAACAAAGTTGAAGTAAGTACAAAGGTAAAACAGTAGAGAGCACAGGATTTTCTACTCAGCATGTAAACTGTATTTGCATATGTGTACCCGGATGAAAAATGAATTTCACTGCACATACTAAAGGAACACTATATATGTCTCATGTTTTGAATTTTGTTTCAGAAGCAGTTAATATTCCTCTTTCATCAGAGAAAGCTCACCTATCTCTAGTTATTGCTTTACAGAGAGCAATTAATTCTGAGGGTTTATAAAATATTTCCCAGGAGTTTGATATAGCGTAGCTGCTAATATATTTCTTAGTGACTTCTTTACTGGTGAAAGAGAAGTTCATAATTTATTTTCTTGTAAAGTATTCCCTTTGAAATCACTGTGCTCTCCATATATCTTGGAAAGCATAGCAGCTTTTAAAAAATATTCTCTAAGATAAAATTTAACTACAGAGTTGTTTGTCCTCATTGACTCATCCAAGGTATTTCTTTATAATTCTCACTGGCTTTGCTCAGGAACCAGTATCAGTCAGAAAACAACATCTAGATAGTGCACTATTTACTTTATGACAAGGAGATTGACCATATTCTAATAATAAAACCTGTAATGCAACACATAAGCTATAATTCCAAAACATAATCAACTATAAAAAAATAATTACTAAGGTACTGCAGAAAAACAAAAGAAATCAGTTCATTATCCAATCTGACACTAATCAATCCAATCACTTGAATCAATTATTGAATGGAGATATGAATTATTAAAACAATCTCTTGTTTTTACACCTGAATAGCATACTAACATCAATGCCTTCAATTTTTCATTTTGAGACAGGTATAAAATTAATTTCTGAGATGAGGAGAGGGGGAGAAACTGATCCTCTATGAAATTCTCAGGCGATAATCTTGCCTTTAATCTACAGCTGTAATTTCTATAAACAACAACTGGACAAATGCAAAGATAAGAACAACAGCATTCGGTGGTTCCTCCAAATCCATACCAGAAAGCAGAAAGTAAAGAGTTCTAGAAAATTAGTAAATACAATATTTTGGTTTGTTTTATGTGTCTGTATGGCTATCCTTAATTTTTTTCTTGATTTTTTCAGTCTTCATTATTGAGACTTGCCAAATTAGACTTCAATAATTCAGCAAGAAGCAAAGAATTCAACTCCTGTATTTCCACACACAAAAAAATTCCTGAATACAAAAATATAAAATTTTGTTCTTCATGAAAGAAAAGTTTCAAGTGCAACATTTATTAAACGACATTTAAACAACGTGAAAGCCTTCAAAATATTCAGATTGTGGTAATGGAAAAATATCCATGCTACAGTTTCATTGTTCATTTAGGATTTTTATTGTGTTCTTGTGTTCACAAGTAAAGGTGTATCTGAATATAAGAAAAAAACAATAACATTTGAAAAATACAATGTTCTTTTTGTGGGACAGCTGAATTTATGCAAAAACAAGAAATATAGGAAATAAAAATATAAAAGTTTGTAACAAATAAAAAATCAAATGTCTGCACTGACATTAATGTAACAGAAAGTATCAATGAACTGTAAGCACTGTGAAACTGTAAGTTAGCCATGAAATAAAGCAATGGGCTGCTGCGGAGGTAATTATTCAAATGAATCCAGGCAAACTCTAGAATTTTGCTTTTGATTTAAAGAGAAGCAGCTTTAAGTTCTCCATTTCTTTCTACTTTTGAGAAAACAGCTTCAAACTCATCTCGTTGAGTTTAATATTCTGACAGTAGTTAAAGATTTACTCTAATTTTTCTGCATTTCTCTGCATAAGACTGCTAAATTTATGATTTTTTGCTGCCTCTTGGGGAACTGCAGGCATTTAAAATAACAAAGTAAAATGGCCTGATCTCATCCCGAAGGTTAGATTGCTTCCTATTCAATGAGAAACAGTGAATAAGTCCCCTTCTACAGCTGGAAGCCTCCTTGTTTCCCTGAGCACTTCTACCCCTTCTGTCCCGACAGCAGCACCCTGCACTGCTGGGGGCACTAAATGAGCTACAAGTGGGATGACTTGGTCCTGAGCCAAGTCTGCAGCTGAATGGGAAAGAGCAGGCTGGCACTGAGGTTAGAAGGAAACTTTCTGAAGGCTTCTTAGTTAAGATGCCCTCTTCAAAAAGACCAGTACTTAGAAATGTGTGTGGCAGCCTGAAGAGCTTCTTGGATAGATTCCACCCTGAAATAAGCTGCCTCAGCATCCAAGCTCAAAAACTACACCCATTTCAAAGCACCTAGCAGTTCTACTTCTCGCTGACAGGTGACCTCTGATATTCATTTCTTTCTTACCACTCCTTTCTAATGCTATGTATCTTCACATGAAACAAAGCTTTAAGGCATAGGAAATTCCAGCTGGTGGAAAACAGAAATAGTTGCCCTTCCTGGGGGATGGCCCTATAGTAGTGTAATAAGAAAAACTGCTTTTGAATAGAACGAGGGAAAGGGCAGCATAAACACCACCACAGGTAACTTCCAACATGTTAAAGGCTATGAACAGAACAAGCACAGAACCTCTCTCATCACACAGGGAAACACTGAGGCACCTACACCTGAGGCACAAACGCAGCGAGAGGCCACTTCTAGGCAGCTGGAATTGAAAGGAGCTGGTCCTGCCACCTTTTCCAGCAGGGAGGCCTCCTCTGTTCCTTGCTGTCACTCAATAAATGTGCCTCCTTCAGGGAGACATGCTGAGCAGATGTGAACCAAGCTCAGTGCATGGTACCTCTGTATGCTGCTTGCCTTGCTGCCTCAAGGCACCTGTCTCAGCTTCAGGCACCTCCAGCTGTGGACTAAGGACTGGGGAGGATGAAAGCAAAGGAAGGGGATGAGATGGCAGATAGAATGGTTACAAGAGAAGGCATGATCCAGAGGCCTGGATTTTGAGGAATGTAAAGGCCAAAGACTCCAAGGTACTAAGAGCTAAAAAGCCTTTTAACGTTGGGTGGCATGGGAAGCATCTGGCACTGGGTGTGAAAGGGCAGTCAAAACCAGTGCATCTGCGCCTGGCCTGCCGCTGCAGAGGACTTCTTATTTATCTGCTAGGCTGCCAGGAAGCCCTGGAGTCTTTGTGTGGGTGCAGGCTATCTAAGAACACTGTGCACCTACAACAAAAACACAGGTATGCAACATTTTATTGGAATGGTACAGAGATTCAGCATGCCAGCCACTATAAGACAGGGAGAAAAGTTGGACAGAATTTAAAATGTTACCCCTGAAGTTCAAGCTTTTTCATTTTGCTCAGTCAAACAGGGTCCTGGCAGCTCCCTGACAGAACGATTTTATAGTAGCTGTGTATATACCTACTATATTTCAGGTATTCTGACTGCATGGATTACTTTTTTATAGCCAGAATCCCCTCAACTCTTTCAAAGCACATTTTAAAGAACTCCTTTTTAAAGAACATTTCCATAGATGTTCAAGACACCCAAGCGGGGGGTATTCTTTCCTCATTGATTTGAGGTGGAATAATAAGACTGTATTTCATTTCCACTACTATATTTTGAAGTAAAATGGTAATTCCAATTAAAGTACAGGCTCTTAATAAATGCATGAAATGTCCAAAACTGTTAATAGCTCTGCAAAGAAGGCTAAGTGGAATACATCTCTCTGGAATATTTTTCTTGTGCATACAGCTATTACTTCACTCTTTTTCAACACTTTGTGACTTTTACAAAAGATGTTTGTTAGGTTTGGTTTTTCATTCCATTTATGAAAACAGGTTAGCTCTTAAAAAATAAATACATAAAAATTGAACACTGCTATACAGAATCTTTTTCTGCTTTTAAGAGAGATATTCTTTGCCAAGCGTAACAATTCAGGAATTAATGGTATTGTTTTCTTTTTGTTTAAATGCTATTTAAGCAGTGAAGCTGAGATCACAGAACTGTGAGGAAGAGGGCAGCAGCTTCAAAGAAATAGAAACCCTAATAGATTCAGTACCACAAAGAGCTTAGGCAGCAGGTGCTCAACTCAGAACCATGGTTCAATTTGAGTGAAACTTTTAATAATAATTTGAAAAACAGGGTAGATAAGAAATAATCACTATAGGAGATAGAGAAAGCCACAAGATCTCTACTAAACAGAAAGGAGACTGGCAAGAACAAGACAAATATTTTCTGCTGCAGTGCCTCCACAACTGAGATGCTGATTCCCATTCCAACTAGCACTGAAGCACTTTCTTTTTGTGCAAGTTTCTTCCTTTACTTCTCTCTCTTTTACATTTTACACAAAGACCCTGACATTTTCATAAGAGGTGGTCTTGTTGTCATATATATTTGTAGTTCTACCGTAATGTCAGGCTGATGCAGGATGTGAAACTGAAAAAAGCTTTTTGCCAGTTCATCTGCAGAAAAAATATTTAACTGCCATACAACTCATATCTGCTTTTTCCATGCAGGCAGGTACTTCATCTAGGTGACTCTTCTCAGCTCTGAAAGCTCTTGGGATCATAAAGGGAACAAATTTGCAAAAGCAGTATTGCATCGTCAAGCACAGACTGCAACAACAGCATACATAAAATCAGCCACTTACTGTATATAGGCTTTTTTAGCCTCATACATAAAGCAGACTTGATACAAATCATAGAGAAAGGGATATTTTATTCAACGGTAAAGAACTAGCAAAAAACTTTGGTGGCCCTGACTCTGTAATTTAGTCTTAACAACAGCTTGTTATATTCTCAGCTGTCTAGTGTGAAGAACCATCTGTGACAGGGAAAATAGTGCAGAGGAAGAAGAGACCCATACTTAAGAAAGTTATGGACTTATTTCACCGGAAGCACTGTAAAAGTGTAAAATAGTATTAACCTAAGAACAGAGCAGAACAATCACAAATGTTCTAGATTCATGTAAATCACTTCAAAACTTGGAAGAAAAAATGGAAAAGAACGAAGATTTTTTCCACAATACTGTAAATAAGCAGTTTCACTTTTAACTGTTTCAGTCTTTTGAGGGGAAAATGCAGCAAACCAGCATCTCCAGAGTACTGTTTAAAAAGATGACCCTATGCACAAATCTGGCTTTATATTTATTTTGTTTATTCATTATTCAACAGCAACTGCATTATCATATAACAATGTCTCCTTGAAAAACACACTTTTATCTATCATTATTCAGTTTTATCCAAATCAGAATCTATTTATAAAATTTTGAATAAAAACACATCCAGAGTATGCAGGTCACTTCCTTTCACCAATCCAGAAATAAATTGACATGGAAATTGACATGGAACACTACAGACAAAACATGGGATGAATAATGAATACTCAAGAAAGCATCACATTATTAATCCCTACTTTGTAAATATGGTCCCTGGACTTTTCACACATGGATAATTCAGCTGATGCCACTGGTATCGTCAATGTCACTGGATTGTTGACATGAAATGAAGCTTGAAATGTAGAACCTATATACTGCACCAAGAACAGGTACCTTAAGCTCATACGCTGTCATTAGAAACCTCACCAAACTATGAGAAATGCTGAGAAAATGTGAAAGAAAAATTAGTAAGTACTAATAATTCTAAGGCCCATCTTCAACACTTCTATTCAGGTAAAAAATGTGAACTAATCAAAATATGAATTTTAACACGACTACTCATCTCAGTCCGTAATTCATATAAATTAAAGCACAGTGATTCCAAAATCACTGGTAGAAGATGCTCAGATAGGTTTCATTTTCTATCTGCTCTTAGTAAGTAATTTAGAACAGTGTTATGCAATTAAACTAAAATATTGGGAAGTGAGACAGAGATACAAGTGATTTAACAATTTGCAGCTTTTCTCTGTTGCTCTCATTACAACTTACCCTGTAAAATTAGTAAACAATTGCTCCCCTCTGCAATGAATTATACACGTGATTTTTTGATAGGAGTGTTTAGTTTTTAATAAAAACTCCTTTAGGTTCTGTTTCCCACTATCTTTTCTTGTAATGCTATGTGAACCTAGATGCTAATTCTTTCCAAATATTTATTTTACTGTTGTCTCAGGCTTTGTTTTCCAAAGTGTCCTCATCTAACATGTTGGTTTTTACATCGATAACATAATTCCTCATTTCTCTCTAAAGTAAGAAGAAAGTAAATGACCAATATCTGCTTCTAATAACTGTTTAGAAAGCAACTTTCTAGGGTTTTAAAATAATTCTTGGAAAGATGGGCTGGCTGTGGAAAGCATGAAATATGATTATTTAATTAAAACAAAAGATTCTCATCTACAAGAAGGGTCATAAAGGGTCATAACAATGATCTGGTGAACTACAGGTCTGTCAGCCTGACCTCAATGCCAGGAAAGGTTATGGAGCAGATCATCTTGAGGGAGATCACGTGGCATGTATGGAACAACCAGGAGAGCAGACCCAGAAAGCATGGGTTCATGAAAGGCAGGTCCTGCTCAACCAACCTCATCTCCTTCTATGATCAAGTAACCTGCCTAGTGGATGAGTGAAAGGCTGTTGGTGTACTCTACCTAGTCTTCAGCAAAGCCTTTGATACTGCCTTCCACAGCATTCTCCTGGAGAAGCTGGCAGCCTGTGGCTTAGACACTCTTTGCTGGGTAAAGAACTGGCTGGATGGCCAGGCCCAGAGAGTGGAAGTAAAGGGAGCTAAACCCAGCTGGTGACCGGTCACAAGAGGTATTCCCCAGGAGTTGGTATTGCAACCTATCCTGTTTAATATATTTATTGAGGACCTGGATAAGAGGACTGAGAAACTCAATGAGTTTGCAGATAACACCAAGTTGAGAGGAAATGTTGATTTGCCTATCCTTCAGAAGGATAGCTTGGCTGAGGCCAACAGAATGAAGTTCAACAAGACCAAGTGCTGACTTCTACGCTTTGACCATAACAACCCCAGGCACTGTTACAGGCTTGGGGCAGAGTGGCTGGAAGTCTGTGTGGGAGAAATGGATCTGGGGGTGTTGGTTGACACTCAGCCAGCAGTATGCCCCTGTGGCCAAGAAGGCCAATGGCATCCTGCATGTACTGGAAATAACATAGCCATCAGGAGCAGGGAGGTGATTATCCCCCTGTACTCAGCTCTGGTGAGGACACATTTCGAGTGCTGTGTTCAGTTTTGGGTCCCTCTGTACAAGAAAAACATGGTGGCCTTGGTGCATGTCCAGAACAGGGCAACAAAGCTGGTGAGCAGTCTGGAGCACAAGTCTTACGAGGAACAGCTGACAGAACTGGGATTCTTTAGTCTGGAGAAAAGGGGAGACATTATTGCTTCCTACAGCCACCTGAAAGTATGTTGAGGCAAGGTGGATGTCGGCCTCTTCTCCCACGTAATTAGCGATAGGACTAGGGGGAATGGCCTCAAGTTGTGCCAGGGGATGTTCAGATTGGGTATTAGGAAAAAATTCTTCACTGAATGAGTAGTCAGGCACTGGAATGGGCTGCCCAGGGAGGTGTTCAAGAAACATTTAGATGTTGTACTCAGGGGCATGGTTTATTGGGGAAATACTGGAAGTAGGTGGACGATAAGACTAGATGATCTTGGAGGTCTTTTCCAACCTTGATAATGCTATAACTCTATGATTCATATTCTGAGATTCTTAAAGAAAAAGGGATTATGAAAGCTATATATCCACATCGGTTTTGTCTATTCATTTTTACAGTAACTGTTTTATATATTCTCTTGTGATGTCTGGCTGTGAAATTATAGTCAAAACAGCTGCTGCTGAAACCTACAATATCTTCTTAAGATACTTAATATCCTAGATGATACATAAACAGACTCATAAAACCTGCTGATTTAGGAACTTATATTGCTTACAGTGTCAATGTTTATTTAGTAGTTTGAAGCTGGATAGTAATGGAATTAAGTATAAGAATAGAAATATATCACAGAAAATATGCTGTGATGCCACTCACCTGCCAGTGGAGGATTATATTCCAGATCAAACCAAGGGTCAGTTTATGATTGCCATCCACAATGTCTGAGCTCCCAATATTTACCAAATCAACCTATTAAAAAAAATGGTTTAAACTGCATTAGATTAATAGCAAGCATGAAAGGTTGGTATTATTTTCATACATTTGGTAATTAACTTTCTTTGGGGTGAGGGAGAGTTAGGAACAGGCTAGGATAAATCTTGCATTTTGTTTCTGCTGTTTATAAAATATCCAGCTCATATTTTATACATGATGCAGATAATGTGCTGGCAAAAAGCAAGCAGTGATCTAGAGCTCCAATTACTTCAGCTGTGAAAACAAAGAATTAAAAGCAATAGTTAATAAGGTTCTAGAATCTCAAATCACAAACCCAAAGGTCAACACAGGAAAGCTCCTGCATTATTCTCCACAGCACCTCATGTATCATAGTTTGGTAAAAGCAACATATGTATCTAGGCTCTGCAAGAACCTACAAAATTTAAGATGCTATTCTACATATTTATATTAAAATAGAACTAATTTAGTCTTTTTACAATTCTGCAATGCAGAAGGCAGGGCAGGATTTATTTTAGAGTACAGAAAAACCCATGATTGTGTTGTACATGTCTCTTTCCATACTTCTTTGTTAAGCAATGTCATTTTTTTTTACAATGATATTATGCATCTCTAACTGCATAATGCATCAGCATTTGCCAGCCTGGAATATTCTTTTTTTTCCACTTGTGAAATGATCCTTCACCCTCTCCCACTTTTTTATGCTCTTCAAATAACTTGTATGGTAAAGTACCTTGCTTCTTCACAATTTGCAATCTTCATATCTCTATTACACATCTGTGGTTATTTGAAGTTACATCTATACAATAACTAAAGGTTTTGCACACTGAGAACAAATGTTACTTTCAATACATTCATGGATAGGTCATTTTTACTAAACACATATGCAGCAGGTATTTTGTCAACAGCTTGAAAATTTTTCTTTAACAATTTATACTTTCTTTTTTTTCTTTCTTACTAAAATAATGTATTAGCTGCTATTCATTCTAGTATATTGGGAACATTTCCCAGTGAAGTTTCATATCCAAAATGACCCAAATTGGGGTCCATACAGCAAGTGATCCGCTACAAAGTTTATTAGGGTACCAGTTACACATTTTACACATCAAATCCTCTGCCTATATTTGGAAATTGAATCTTTGTCACAGAGACTACATCTGTTTAACTGAAACAGAAGAACACTTTCCAATCTCCTTGAGTTTTGTCTGAGTTCACATTAGAACAATTCTCTGCCTGAATACTAGGAAGAAATACCACAGGAAAAAAAAAAAAATAAAACCATCAAAATCTGTAAAACTGATTGACTAGAAACAGAGGCACTTTTCAATCCAGATGAGTGCACAATCTCAGAGAAAGGCTGGGAAACATCACTATTAGTTTCAGTCTTTAAATAGGCACAGAACTGTTGATTTTGCATTTCTGAAGTTCTATAGAAATCACTCTTGAGATTATTTTGAAGGTCAAAGAAGCTATTTCAAAAGCAGATCTTTTAGCTTCATAGTGATCTGATCAAAAATATTTTACACAGCTTTTATGATCTTCACTTTATGGATATGATGGCCACATAGAACACACACTCTACTTCGTAAAGGATGCAGCCTGTTCTATGTTGTTCAATCAGTGCTTTATTTTCTTCCTACATTTGAAGGGGATTATTCTGGAAACTGAATGAAAAGCACACTAATGGATTTACCTGATATTTATTGAATGTTTTTTAAAAACATTTACTGTGAAAATATGAACATGTAAAGGTGTTAAAAAAAAATCTTTTTACATATTGTGAAATGTATAGCTGATTTTTTTTTCTCAAATATATTGCAGATTGTGAAGAATTAGAAGCTTTGCCTCCTATTTATTTACATTAAATTTCATTTAAAAAAAATCATGCTAGATGTCTTCTTGACAGTCTTATAAGGTCACTTTCATTTATGCACAAATCTCTAGATGGATAAGCATTACCTTGGATTTATAAAATCAATGACTTTATTCAGCAGCTGAACTCAAGCATGTTTAGTGACCTACTGCAGCTATCAAGAAATCCAATATCATATGCAGCAAAGAATACATTATCACTGTTCCATCACATCTTACAGTCAAGTTTAAGTGAATGCTTGAATTTATTCTTGAGGAGGATGTACAGTATAATTAGTTGGCCATTGAAAATGTCTCCTAAAGTTATGGACCCATTAGAATGCTTGCACAATGAAGATTTTACTAGAATATTTACTCTAAAAAGATGCACAAGATTCTAGCCTGAAAAGTCGATTTTGACAAAGTAAAATGGAAAGCAATTTTTATGTGAATGATTTCCTTAATGTTATGAATCCTAAGGAACACATATCAGTGTAAATTTAGAAAAAATATTGCTTAAAAAACAAAACAAAACAACTCATTTTTTTGGACTTCTTCATTTTCAGAGACCCGTGAGTGTTTGTTTTTTCAGGTAGTACCTCATAACCAGCTAAGGATGGCTTATTGTAATTAACTTTTAAAAACGTATATTAAACAACATGCATAACTATAAAATTGTACATGTTGATCAGTCCTCAAATAGCATTCATTGTGGATACATCATTCAAACATTTGCAGGCAGTGGATTTTACTCTTTCTAATACATTCCATACTGGAATTGAACCTTTAAGCATTTAAGTAGCATTAACAAAACTGCCTTGATTCCAGAAATTTTATTCTTTAGTCCAGCATGCATTCTGTAGAATATTTTGACCCTGCCCAACTGATTACTTACATTATTTCTCTGCAAAATCTGCAGTGCTTTGTTGACATTGTTCAGAGCATGTACTCTTGTGGAGCCCTTTTCTTTTGCCTATAAAGAAAATAAAATAAAATTGACTGTCCAGAATCAGAGAATGGAATACACAATATATAATACAAATTTTATATTGCACCCAATGTTTCATATTTCATAAGTTTATGACAATATTAGTGAAGGTATTACAATACATTGTGCATATGCACCTTCTTCATATGAAATAGAGGCAATTTTGAAACAAACCGGATCCACGGTTGGAACCTAATTTAGTATCTTGACATTTTCCAGTGAATGAATCACTGAAATGTATATAAAAATAGATAATTTCAGATTGTGTATATTCTGAATATTTTTTCGCTCCATAGCACAATTCAGGAACAATACTATATCAAACAAACAGATAAGTATCGGACTGTTTGATATTTATTTACAAATATAGCCTCTCTGAACTTACCTCTCAGCCAGTTTCATCACTCTTTTATGAGAAAGATTCAAAGGAAGATTCCAAACTCACAAAGTGTGAACTCAAGAGACAGCAGCCAAAACCAGGTTTGATGTGTTGCTTTAGAATTCAGAGTTTGCAAGCTAGTCTGACTTTTTTAGATGTGTATTACTTCAATATATCAACTATGAGTATTACATTTATTAGCAAAACATTCTAATGATATACATTAATTAATATTATGTTTAGTTAAAATATCTACTGATGCATAATTGCTGAATTACAGCTAAAAACCCAAATACCTAAGTGAATCAAATATCACAGAATGAATGGCTTGGGTTGGAAGGGACCTCAAGGATCATGAATCTCCAACCCCCCTGCCACATGCAGGACCACCAATCTCCCCATTTAATACTAAACCAGACTGCCCAGGGCCCCATCCAACCTGGCCTCCACCTCCAGGGATGGGGCATCTACAACCTCTCTGGGCAGCCTATTCCAGCACCTCACCGCTCTCATAGTAAAGAACTTTCTCCTGACATCCAACCTAAATCTTCCCTCCCTCAACTTAAAACCATTTCTCTCAACTTGAAACCATTTCAAATCTCATCCTTGTTTCTCTTTACCAATATATACATACAAGCAAATTTGATCATTTTTATGTTACATATAACCCTATCAAAGACTTCCTGTCAAATATAGGGCTCAGTTGTAGTATTTTCTCAATTTCAAATTTAAATTCAAGATACTGCTTCCATGGGGTCTCATCAGTGGGGGAAATTAACAGATAATGTATGACAACTGTTGTAAGATAATGTCTTCAATATTGAGCAGTAACATTAATATACATACAATTTTTTGGCCTGTAAGGCATTCCAGGAGCTCCAGTAGTTTTCGTCCATCTCGAAAATCATTAAAAAGATCTTCAATGCAACGTCTTCCACACTGAAATGTAACAAAGGCTTCAGTTAGTTCAACCAACACAAGAATCAGCATTGCTAAATTATGGCATCCAGCTCTGAAAGCTAAAAAAGCCACCATCATGAAAATTTGTGTATTCTATTTGTGTAAAAATACTGTGCCAATTTAAATAAATAATAAGTACAAGAAATATGGTGCAATATAAAGGAGAAAAATATCTTACAACTGAACTTGTAGGATTTTCTCACATACCGGCATGTTGTAACAGGATGCAGAGTAAGAGAGTGTGGTGCCACTAATTTTAAATACTTATGGCAAGGAATTCATTCATTCCCTCATAAACTATTCATTCCCTCTTAAACCTCACTTCATTCCCTCTTAAACTATTGACATCATAGGTTTAATACAAGCCACTGTCGTGTTCATTCAGTCAGGACAACAAACCACATTTTGGGGTGCATTCAACATTGCATGTCCAGCTGGTCAAGAGAGGTAATTCTCCCATTATATTTAGTATTGGTGTGACCTTAACCCGTGCAGCTCTGGGCTTTGCCACGTGAAAAAGACATTAAGGTCCTTGAAAACTCCCAGAGAACACCAAAGCTTGTAACAAAGCTGAAGATACATCCCGTGAGGGAAAGCTGAGGGCACTGGGCTGTCCAATCTGGAGGAGGCTGAGAGTTGACCTCAACTGCTCTCTGCAGCTCCCTGAAGAGAGGAAGCAGAAGGAGGTGCTGGGCTATGCTCCTGCCAGTGACAGGACAGGAATGGCACAAAGCTGTGCCAGTTGAGGGTAAGATAGGCATGAAGGAAATTTATGTACCGTGAGGATGGTAAAATACTGGAACAGGTTCCCCAATGCAGTGTTTGAAACCCCACTCTTGTCAGTATTCAAGCATTTGGATTATGTACTCAGTAATATGCTTTAACATCTGGTTAGCCTTCGAGAGGTCAGGTATTTGGACTCTATGATATCTGAAGATCTTGTCCAGTTGAACTATTTTATTTTGTTCTGTTTTGTTCTATTCTATTTGTGAGAAAGTGTTGCAGAACCAACCATTTGCATACACCATTATTCAAACAATTAAGCCAGAACTAAATATTAATGAAGCCTGAACACGAACTGGCCTTGCCAATTAAGGTTCACTTTAGGAGAAAAAGAAGAAAAATAATTTGCTGAAAGCCAAAAAGATACAACAAGCTGAAATGTCTAACAGTCTCTTCTTCAAGTGCTAGAAGAGAACTTGGAATTGCACAAAGAAAATAAGCCATAGGCTTATTCTAATGAGAGTGTAACAAAGGTCTATGTTGATAGGACATACTTGGAATTAAACTGACACAGGGCCTTATTACTGTAAGTGACTAAAAGATAATTTGTATTTCTACATATCAGAAGCAAAAGAAAAAAGGACAAAGTGACAATGGTAAAAGATGATTTAGTCTTCCTATTGTTAGGTTACGTTTCTGGGCTGATATTTGGACTAATGCATTAGATTTTAACAATGCAGTAGTATAAATTTGTATAGCTTAACCACTTTGTATCATTTACGTGCACCTATGTCTTTTGAAAAAAAAAAAATTGTTTGCATGAGCTCTATTGACAACAACAATAAAAAACAGTGATTGTTTTGTAGAGTGTCAAGTAGTCTCACCTGTCCCTGTCATTTCTAATTTGTCAAGTTTCACAGACGCTTTGATTCATTTGAGAAAAAATTGTAATTTAATTTGCTAGAATTGACACCATGGTGACCATGCTACACTGCATATCTTCTTTTACTACAAAGCAGTGTAGAATTGAGAATCCATATTACACGGAAAACATTTGCTTTTCTGTTAGCAGAAAAGTTTTGTAATGCTCAATACTAGCTGAGAATTAAGTAAAAACTGTGTATATATATATATATATATATATTATTTTTTTTTTTCAGATAATGTGTTTCTTCAGAAAGTTTCTAAAACAGATAATTAAATTAGGATAGTTTCCACTGCTAGATTCATTTTTCCCCCCTATCAATTCGTATTTATATGTACAGCACAAAGTATAGTGCCATTGACTACTCTGGCATGACTCCCTCTTTCTCTCACTGCTGCTTTTCTGAAGTAGTACTTCTTTCAGTCCTTTCATTTATTTTATTTTATTTTATTTTATTTTATTTTATTTTATTTTATTTTGTAATATCTTGTTTCTGCTTCATGGAATGAACAAATCCAAAACATCAAATATTTTCTACAGCAGTGGGGATCCTTGTTCTTTAGCCAGCTTTCACAAACTGCACTATCCATTCTAATAGATAATTTCTACCTGATAAACATGCTGCCACTGGATTACTGTAAACATTTGAAAACTAGTACTGAAAAAATTCACATCTGCTTTTTAAGCCCTGCCCAATCGCTTGAAATATGAACTTTTACTAATAAGACTGAATGCTTACTATGATAAATAGCTTTACTAAAATGTTACCAACGATACAAACACCACATGCCTTGTCAACTCACACACAGTATTCCTGAAGTTGTATATTACTTATTCAATATAGCACAAATTAGAAATGCTGGCATTTGACTAAGTGGAAGAGATGTTACTTTGTTCCCTAATTTTGCAGAATTGAAGTTCGTCTTGCAGAGGGAAAGAACAAAACCTATACACTTTTAAGGGAATGTTTTAGCACTCCTTAGAAAGTCCAAGTGATCAACAGACACTTCTGTAACACCCTGGAAGAATCATGCCCCTAATGCTACTGAATTATTCTGAGAATATGAGCACGACATTTTGGAAACAATATAATTATATCATTATCACGAGAGAAAAATAGAATTGGCCTTCATAACTGCCTGTCTGTCTTCCATTTCAAACTGTTCACACAGCTTTGGTTGAAATCCATCTAGGACAGATGAAAATTCTACTTGACAAAATAAAGTGGGATATCTTTTTCCATTAAGAAAGGAAAGACACAGCATGGTAGCAGCTGCAGCAAGACATTTTAATTACAAATATATCACAAATTAAACTTAAAACAAAAGTTACAATTGATTTTTGAGGGTCTCAGAAGTATACTTTCTATTAATCAGCAACTAAAAATACCTTAAGACACTCTAGGCTGCTGTCACACATCTCACCCTTACCCTTAAGAAGGCTGTGATTTTTCTGGCAATAGGGTAATTAAATCTTTGTGCTCAATAGATTGAATGTCTTCAGTGGATTGATCCGCAGTAAGTCTTCAGAAACAAAGGGCTCACAGAAGCATCAAATAAATGCATTGTATTTTCAAAGGTCATTGAAAAGTGTGTTTTAAGTTGTATGTAGCTTCACAAACAACTAAAAAACAATCACAGGTAAGCTAGGCCTGTATTATAAATTTTTAATAATAGCCTTGCTTATAACCTTTTTTTTTTTTTTTTTAAGTCATGAACTATAACTGCTGCCCTTTACCTGCAGAAGAATTTAGATGCTTACAAGAATCTCCTGTGCAGTTGACATGCATGACAATTTGTATTACAAACATATACATAACTGCTGTAGGCTGAAATAACACTGATAACACTATCAATAACCCCTTATAACACTGATGATGGAACAGGTGAGGAAAAAGAGAGAGGGAGCGGAGAGGATGGAAGGACTGCAGCAACTGTGAATGAGGCATAGCAGCCTGATTGGCAGAAATTGGAAACCAGAGATAATCGTATCGTTTAACTCCATATATAAACTACAACATTAGTTGTATAGGTTATCAAAGTAATTTTAATCTCCCTCTTCCTTACTTGCATATTTTAGGGAGTCTAACAACGGAGACACCTGGGGGTTTGGAGGAAGGAATGAGAAGGACAATGGGAAACAATGGAAGAAAGAGGAAATAATTGTTAAACTGTTTTTTTGTTTTGTTTTGTGTGTATTTGTTTTTTTGTTTTTTGTTTTTGTTTTTTTTTTAATTAATGAAAGAAACAGTGAAGTCTTTCCAGAAGTAAGACTTAAATAAATAAATAAATGAATGAAAATAATTATTGGAATCTTTATGAGTAGAAAGACTCTGGAGATTTAAATACACAGCAGTGTTTTATGTATTATTTAACCTACTATCTTTGTGTTGAATGAAGGTCACAATAGACAATTCTCTTGGTTTAGATGATATGGCCGGGTGGCAGAAACTGCTGATCTTTACATAACATAAGGAGACCTGTATGAAATCCAAGGGATTTATTTAAAAAGAAAATCACAAAAGAATGTGATGCAGAGGGGAAGATAAGATTCCTGTTTTATTATGGATGAAATTAAACTCCCAACTTAAATGAAGACAGAGAGCTCTGACTAGAATTCTGAATATACGTATACTGTATCACATGGAGAAAAGGATCTCTCCATTACCCTGGCAAACTGCACTAACTGTAATCTTACAATTACTGTGTAATGTACAATTAACAGCTCAGAAAAACAGGCCCACTTGCAGTCTCTTCCACCACATGTTATAAGAGAATGTGTACTTAAGAGTACTCCATGCGTTAACTCAGCCACATGTACACAGTCTATAATGTTCAGTATTCATTAGACTGAAATAACACTCAAAATGTACCAGTTATTTTCCAAACTCAGTCAGCAACTGAATCAATCCCATGACAAAAAGCATTACTGAAAAAGACAAAAGCAGATAAAGAAGAGAGAAAAGAGAAAACTGAGAAACAGACTGCGAGCAAGGGTTTTGATTATGAATATATTTAAAAATCATACAATGGTGAATTCTGTCCTATTCACCTCACTACTGTCTAATTTTTGCAACAATTTGTGTTCTTCTTTCCAAAGACTCTGCATCAGATCTTTTTCACCCTATGTAAATTGAACAAATAGTAAAAAAAGGATTTAACCATGTTATTCCTCACATGCATTATGGAAAAAGTTAATATTAAAAGAATTATTGCATGAAAAGATGGTATTCTTTGAAAAGCTCGCTGTTCACTGCTATGTGCCAACTAGTAATTAAGAAAGTGTCACAGAAAGGAATATCAAATAATTGAAAGATAACTTGTATGGAGAGGGTACAAAGACATCTGTTGATGAACACTGTCTCTTCTGTTACTTAGTGTTCATAAAAATGTTAGGTCAAAGCTTTAAAAATTATGAGCTTTGTGTAAAACTATTGGCAAACATTACTTCAAAGGATAAGCTTGCATAAAAAAAATAGCATAGACAAATTCTATTCAAAGGGAAACTAAAGGGAAATAATGGGAAACAGGAAGAGAGAGGGGACAAGAAGGAAGAAGGAAGGAAAGAAGAAAGAAGAAAGGAAGAGGATTATGAACAAATAATAACTTGAATTTTCTCCCACGGGCTATCAGGGTAGGAATGTACTTCTACTTCCTGAGTCTCCAACTGTCAAACTTTCAAGAAATGAGTTCATACTGATGACTCCAGCAAAATTCATGACAACAGAAGATCACAAGATAGCTATTATTTAAGGTTCTTTAAAATAAATGCATTCTATGCATTTTTAATTATTATAAAATTTCAATATAATGTACAACTTATTTTTCAGAAACATTACAGAGGGCAAAACTTGTTTTTTGGAAGTCTCAGACTTCCTATTTTCAGGGCAGACTAGATTCTAAGAGGATTATTACAGCAATACAAGTTGGAAGCTATTTTTTAGACATTCCACAGTATTACTGGCTTCTTATTATCAGTTCATCTGGGAAATTTAGCAACAGAAAGTATCAACAGATAAGAGACAGTATGAATAAAT
This sequence comes from Perdix hodgsoniae, assembly GCA_035772895.1. Classification (NCBI taxonomy): domain Eukaryota; kingdom Metazoa; phylum Chordata; class Aves; order Galliformes; family Phasianidae; genus Perdix; species Perdix hodgsoniae. The sequence goes on along the minus strand of JAPSGF010000025.1, from coordinate 1,222,058 downwards.
TAGAGAATTTGACATTGTAAAGACAGAGAATTCAAGGTTAGGCATGACAATAGACAAAAGATTTAAGATTATATTAGGCTTTATTAGGAAAAATCATGTCAGAATGAAGCTAATGAATGCAAAAGTCCTTCAGACTCCAAGGAGAGTGAAGTAACTGAGACCTTAGCTTAGGACAAGGCCTGTACCTCCAGGATGGGCCCGAAAACCAGGCTGCTGTGTCCAAAAGGGCACAGTGCCTTGGTGCGCCGAGCTGTGGGAGAAGACTGAAAGGTACCCTACAGTTTGGCCATGACCTCAGGGTGCTGAATACTAAAGACAAAACAAAGCCAACATGCTGCCCATGAGGATGGGACATAGGCCACAGGGCTTCAAGTAACATTTTCAAGTCATTTTCTCTTCAGTTCGTAAACATGTATATTTTGTTGAAGGACATCGGGAAGTAAGAAATTAAAGTTCAATTGGCTTACAGATGTTACCCTTAGCAAGACTTCAAGAATCAGTCTTTTCTTGTAGTCAATATGTTTGATGCCTCACTCTGTGAAACAATAAAGGAAAGCTATTGAGCTAATCTCAACAGGTCTTTTGAGTCATTTTTAATAAAAAAGGGATTATTAATACTTGCTCTTGCTCTGATAAATATATTAAAGGTTGAATTTCTTTCCCAGACACATTCATTTACGGTTCATTCATTCTGCTGGGAAGTTCCATGAAACTGACTGACATTTCCTTTCACTGATGCTGGATTACTATTAAAGCATCAAAAGATATTGTTCCTGTCTTCCAGAGGGAAGAACAATGCACCAGGCACAGTTTAATTAGGCCACAGCTTTACAGGCTCATGGGAAACCAAGCTAAGCAATTACTCAGGCAGCGTAAGCTGTCATTCCTCCCTTCATCCTTCTCCTGATAGAAAATGGAGGCTTTTCCTTCTTCTGCAGCTGAAACTCTACACCAGCCATTTCTGAATCATACATTGCAAGCTTTACCCTTACACAGGGATGAAGGGGAAGGTCTTACTAATTACCTGAGGGAAATTCATAGTTGGGAAAAAAGACACATGCTCCCAGAGCAGAAGCCAGTTTAATCCCCAAATTCTAACACTTGTGTATTGCCACCTCACCCTCCTGTTACTTCAGTTCTCCAAGTTATTTCCCCCTCAACACAATCACTGGACTTTTGTAGTGTTATTGAAGAGAAGGGTACTCAGACAACCTTAAGTTTCCAAAGAGTACTCTGTTATTTCAGTTTTAAGATACATCACAAAACCTCACTGAAGGAGCTATGCATATTCAGAACAGGAAATGCAGATGTAAAGATAGACATGTTAGTATAGCTAATCACTGGTTTTCCTAGCATGCCAAAATTTGTTTCTCTGCATTGACTGCAAATTAAAGAAGCAGCAAATAAATTTATCATAGTAATCAAAACCTCATCTGCTTTTTGAGACAGACAGAACTCACTGTGAAGTTCTGCACAACCCCTAGGCATACTGCTTACCGAAAAAGGACAGGGATGTTTGCGAAGTTCTGATATCATAGAAGCAGAAGAGCTCAACAGGTGAAGAGCAGCCTCATCAAAGCCTCCAGATATTGCTCAGGCTATGCAGATAATCTATGTTATCTCCTTGGTACAGTTTATCATACACTTCTGAAACCAGAATATAAGGCCTTCAGAGGCACAACATGTAAAACTGCTTTTTTTGTAATGTCTTCTATTTTACCTTTCAATCGTTGAATTCTGCTATAAGATTAATTATATGATAATTAAAATACCAGAAGTTTCATCATGTGTAACTGAACTTTCTAAAGTTATGTTTCAACGTTTACCATCCCTGGAAATGCTTGAATTCATGAAACTGAATTATTTTCTCTGTTCTGAAAGCAAATGGAACTCTTTATTTATTAATTAGACACATGACATTTTAAAAGTCAAAGTTTTATTCTATTTTCAAATGAAGTTTCCTTATGAGGTTTGCACTGCACAACTTAAATTCACTTTAATTAGCCATTCTATCTTATCTATTAATACAATTTGAAAATGAGACTTTGAAATGAATCACATCACTAACTAGATTATTTTTTCCTGATCCAGAATATTGCATTTTTCATAAGAAAGAAATTAGATTAAGAACAGATATTAATTGTAATGGCATAATAATATTAAAAACAAAACAAAACAAACTGAAGTTCTGTTTTGAACAACACAGTAAAATCTACTTATACGGTCTCTAATTAGAGCAGGAAAAATATCCTATAATGACATCACCAGCAGTTTTTAATAGGGCTACAAAACATAATCTTCCAGAAAGGTATATAATCCATAACGTCAACTGCTAAAATTGAACTAACTAATTTCAGTGATTTTAATACTATTTTTCAAAAACATTAACTATCCGCATAGAAGAACACATTAAATAAATTGACATTGCTCAGTATGTGCAGACTGTAAGCAAGCAAATCAAAACATAAGCAATGTTTTAAGCACAATATGGTGGGCCAGTTCTAAGCTGACTTAGATGGCATAATCAACTCTGAGTGTCACACCTGAATGTGACAACCTATAAATCTTCAGATATCTGTTAATACCGAAATAAACAAAAGCTCATTTTTTTTTCATTTATGATGTATACACATAATCGCACAGTCGCAGAATATCCCAAGTTGTAAAGAACCCACAAGGATCACTGAATCGAGCTCCTGGCTCCACACAGGACCATCCAAGCCCTATTTCTAAGAATGGTGACCAGACGCTCCCAGAACTCCAGCACTGGGGTCCGTGCCCACAGCCCTGTGCAGCCCATCCCACACCTACCGTCCTGTGGTGCGGACCCTTTCCCTCACCCCTAGCTGTCCCTCCCCTGACACAGCTCCATGCTGTTCCCTTGGGCTCTGTCACTGTCACCAGAGAACAGAGCACAGTGCTGCTCCTCTGAACCCCTTGTGAGGAGCTACAGCTGCCATGAGGCCTGCCCTTCTCTGGGCTAAGCAAAGCCAGGGACTTCAGCCATCTCTATAGCACTCCGTAGGATGCTAAGACTTTCAAGTCCTTCTTATGTTGTGGCACCCCAACCTGCACACAGTGCTCGAAATGAGGCTGAACCAGACAGAGCAGAGTGAGACAACCCCTTCCCTGACCTGGTGGCAGTGCTAAGCCTGATGAAGCCCAGGGTACAGATGGCCCTTCTGGTTACCAGGGCATACTGCTGACTCAGTTTCAACTTGACACCAACTGGAATCCACAGATCCCTTCTCATGGAACTGCTCTTCAGCTCCTCATCCTCTAGTCTGTACACACAACCAGGGCTGCCCCATCCCAGGTGCAGAATCCATCATTTGTTCTTCCTCATGCAGATGGTAACCACTACCAAATTTGTCACGATCCTGGTGCAAGGCCTCTCTATCCTCAAGGAGTCAATGTTCCTCTCAATTTAGCATCATCTGTGAATTTACTTAATATAACTTCCAGATCTTTATTGGAATAATTGATGAAAACATTAAAGAGAACCAGCTCAAAAATGGAGTCCTGCAGAATCCCACTAGTGGCAACTAGGGCAACTCTTAGGCCACCGCCTCCCCCTTCTCAACACAGAAATGTTTTGGCCATCATGGAACATTCTTAGAGTCATACTACCACAGCTTTATGATATCCTGAGCCAACTTCCTTGTCAACTGCTTTAAGTACGAGTACCGTGACAGCAGAACAGCAGTTGCCAACAGACTTGTGTTTTCATGCTCTTAGGACACGAGAAGCAATTTAGATAGAGCTCTCACAACTTTGTGGAACAGGATGTCTCCTTCTCCTTAGGACAAGCTTAGGATTTGAGGGAGCAACAGCAAACCCAAGCCAATGGATGTTGATCCACCTGAAGGCAACATCAAACCAAAGGAGGTGGATCCCTTTCAATCAGGGCAGGACAAGTGCGATAGCATCATGCTTGCCCAGAGATGTCATCACATCCATTGACAGCATACCAGAGGCTCTCAGTTTCCATCTTGGCACTGAAATCGCACTGTCCGCCAGAGAGCCCCAGCATCAGCTGCTGCCACCTCTTCCTTCTCTGTTCCCAATCCCTACCCTTCTCCAAGGCCTGTCTGTCCCTTTAATACTACAAAAAAACTTAGATTACTGCTCTTGTGCAAGAATCAATGTATAAGTAGTATTTGTTACATGAAAGGTTACTGTCACATTTCCAGTATCATTCTAACCAAGATGCGGGGAAAAAAAAAAAACAACAAAAAAACAGTTCAAAGACGATGGGAACAGATATTTGAGCCTTCTTCTACTTCTCACTTCATCCACAAACCTAAACTGACCATCCAGATCATTCACACTCCTATTATTTAGTAATTTGATGCATTTTGAAATAGATTTTCAGTTCTGTTACTAACAGGAACCTGACTTAGTAGCATAAACATTAAGAAAACAATTATCTTTCAAGCTTTCCATCAGTCAGAACAAAAAAAGAAAAAGGGGGGAAAAAAAAAATGCAAGGGGACTGCCAAAGCTTAAATTAATGGAACAAAGACTAACTGGTTTTTAAAAACACATTAAGCTCGTGCTCACTAAATATGACACCACCCACGATAATTCATTGAGTATTTATTGTATTAAGTTTCTATTTGGTAAGCAGTAAATGCATAATGTGGACTTCTACTGCTATTCTTCAAAACAATACAAAGCTTAAGGTGATATTCAAAATAAATCTGGGAACTATATTTTTCATCAGGTTAATTTAGCCAGCTAATGTTACTGAAGCATTTATTATTTTCCTGTACACCACTGTTCAAGGTCATTGAAGACTGGGTGAGTAACAATGGATGAAAAGAAATCTTCTGAAAGCAGATATGAACACACACTCAGCATGTCCCTACAAGATTTCAAGAATAAGTTACAAGTTCAGAGTCAAGGATAGGAGCATGCCTTTCGAAAGTGCAGCTAGCTTCACGAAATTTAGTAATTTGCCTGTAATGAGCTTCCTTTTGCAAGAATGCATGCAATTGTTCTTCCCACTAGTAACTAATTTTACTGAAACTATTATGGCAGAAGTAACTCTCTTTAAAAAATGCAATGTTAATTTTTTTTACATGTTCAAAAGCACTTCTACTTTTTTTATTATTTATTTATTTATTTATTTATTTATTTATTTTTAGTTTATACTGGTCAAAGATTTATAACATCATTTTTAAAAAGTGCAAACTGCACAGATGAAAATGCAGAGTTTCTTGAAAGGAAGAGCTTCTCAGTGGAGGAGCACAAGGGAGCGCAAGCTGGATCTAGCTGATGTCAACTGCAACACTTCTGGCTAACGTGTTCATTTAAGGTAACACAGTTCCACAGAAAACATCTTCCACAAAAGCTTGTTATTCAAGATTTTTTTTTTTCCCCACATATGTCTAATAGAAAACAGAAGAAAGGGAATGTCTTTAGCCTTGACTAAAATCACAAAGATTATTGTAAAATCATGCACAATAGAGAAAGATTCTGAAATTTTTGTCTTCTGGATTACAAAAGGGCAGCTTCTGTCCATACTAAGAGGAACAGTTTAAAGTGAGGTACTGAATACTGCATGAACTGAATTATTCATATGAAGATACATGGTAAAGTTCTTTTACAGTGAGTTTGGATTTTACCTTTATTGAGGGAGAGAAAAAACTAAAAAGAAATTTGGAGATATAATTTATAAGGCTAAAGTTACTTTGGGAGCCCTTCAGGTACATAAAATCATATTTGAGAATAAATAAAGCAGTCAATCTTTTGATACTGTCTTTACCTTTAACAGACAGATACTAAGACTTCTACACCTAAATAGGGGCAACTGCAATTAAGACAAAAAGACAGCAACTTTCAACAATATTAAAACAAAAATAACAAACTCATTGATAAAGAAAGGTTGGTATTATTTTCATTATAAACACCAACAATATATATACCAGATCAGCATTTCTCTGACCATGCTGCGAAAGAGACAACTGCAATCTGCAATTTGGACAAAAATGTTACAACAAATCTCAATATAATGCTACACAATGCCTCATGTGGCAGCTTCGTTTCTATTTGCAAAATGATGGCACTGCATACAGCAACTGATTTTGACTTCTCTTAGGCGATGAGGTTTCCTGAAGCACTGAAGAATGTGGCTACAATCCAGTTAAGTAGGGGGATCTTCACATTGCACAGTGAAGTTAGGTCTGTTCTTAGTGCCACGATCTATAGGGCCACAGCTGAGAATTATGAGAGAAAATCATTTTACAGCAGTTCATGCACAGGGAATTCTGATCACTAAAACTACCCTCCCTACTTTTGCAATCTAGGCTTCCAGTTTTTATAGCTTTGACACCTTTGCAATGCGAGGACAACAGTTATAAGGATCTCAATAATTTACAGTCTCAGGGTATGTACCCTCCTGATTCCTAAACTGGACAATTGGACAAATCTAAATCATCACAGCAAGCTGCTCAGTTAGCTCTGATTGTCTTTTTTATGAAGGAAGAGTGAGAGAAAGACAAACATTCTGGCATGCTTCTACTGCTGCTAACTCCTACTTTTTTGTCTTGTTGTTTTCTATTAAACTTTCCTGGTTCAGAAATACTTGACCTATTTATACATATGCATATATATGCATATGTATTTAGCAAAGACAACAAAGCAATGCTGAAAGGGAATAAGAGTAGCACACAGAAACAAATTAAAAAATGGAATGATGTATTTGGTCTTTGCCAGTGAAAAATCAATCTCAAGAACACACATACAAGTATTTTGATTGCTGAATCCAAACCACAAAATCTTATTGCATCCGAGGTAGCACTGCTTTCAACCAGTCTTATTTTCATTGACTCACCAGAAGCTTCAATGACACACAAGCAGATGACTCATGCTCCTTTCTGAAGAATCACAAACTGTAGTCAAATTCATTACATTTCCTGGCACATACACACAGTCAGTCACCATCATCGTTCTACACTGAACAGCTAAATACTTATTTCCTCTCAATATTTCCATTTAAAGCTGTAGGAACAGTAAAATCCAGGCAACCAAATCTGAGCTGACTATCATTTTATCCTGGTGAAAAGGGCAACCCAATATTAACTTGTACAGAACGAAGTTACTCCATTAACTTAAGTGCCAGAGGGACTATGCTTGTACTTGCTGGCCTGTATTGAAGCCTAACAGAGTAGAAGGGTTTACTGCATGTTTATTACAGCTATGAACTTTTCAGGGAGTTTCCCTACATTCACTGTTCTTTTTTTTTCTTTTTTTTTCCCCAACAAACACTGAGAGGGATACCTAATATAAATGCCATGTTTAAAAGAGCAAGTATTCCTGCTCTGCTTGAGCTCAAGTAGGAGGCTAAAATGGATTATCAAGAAAAGAAATAATCTTTCTTTTCTCAAGAAGTCAAGCATAGCTCTACAGAAACTGACAAACTGCCCACAGTTGGCTTTAAAACTTCTATGCAAAATACGTAGTTATCTAAGCAGATGTGAATACTGAACTGCTGGTTCTTTAAAAAAGTAAACATTGCTTGAAAGAGCAACTTTCTCTTGAATTTATACTAAAAACTGTTAGACCACTGGCTGCTGTAGAGGCTGTCTTTGACACACAAAATCTCAGGACATTCAGAAGGAAATCTCAGACTGAAAATATAGCAGGAGAATAGTATTTTAAAGGGAGACAGCAGAACATATGAGACATAGTGAGACTGCTGGAAATGAGGACATTCCAAGACAACTTCTATCTCCTTAAATTTGGATGTAGATGTTTGGCAGCCTGCTAGCCAATCAACAACAGGATCCATTGGATGACATTTGTTAGTTTTGTTTATGCTTTTGGGGGGTTTGTTTTCTGTTGAAGTATTCCTATTCTAAATAATGTGATTTATGCAGTTTTCTTGCATTTAAAGGTATGTGAATTTTTCCTTTTCTTTTTTAACAACTGATCAAATTATATGTATTTTTTCAAATAAATGAAGTGTTAATTACTCGTAATAGTAAAAGACATTTTGATTAAATAGTACATCGTTGTTTTAATCAGCATTACACTTCTGCACATAACTGCTGGCAAAAAAAAAATATTGAATTCTTTAATTTTGTTTAACACCATTATAACAAGATCCATTGACATGACTACTGATGGGTTGAACGTAGATGTATCTCATATCACAACAGATAATGATGGTAAAGTCAGTGAGAATGACTGGCAGATGCTGCTTTTGTAATGTCTGCCAATAAATGAGCCAGATTCCAAAGGAACTTACGTACCTACTTCCATTTGTGAATCTTGATCCCTGTTTATATAATTCACGATAATAGTATGAACTGAATCATACCAGTCATTAAAAATTCACTATAGTACTGCGAGTTAACAAAACAAAATTGAGGAGACTTTGTTTTCTACCTTCTATTTTTGTTTAGTAATTGTTCATGAAATAGTTTAGATTTTTGGCTTCAGAACTTTTTACTGGATTATATCGGCTACTGTGCCTGTTATTTACGTACTTTAAAATATATGTAATTAATACTGATATCATGGGATTTAATTCTAATCTAAACTGTAGTAACCATTTGCTTGGCACTGTTATAAAAATAGGTCCTAAAACAGCACCATCCAGCTTGCAGCTACACTAAGGACACAGTTGACAGGCAACCAGTCTACAAATACATAACAACCACATGAAGACAGCAAAACAGCACAATAAATTTGCATCAGGAGGTACCACTCACTTGAATGAGGAAGAACAGGTGGGTTCTGACATACAGAGAGAGGAATTAATGCTCAGACCAGTCAGGTTTTGATGCATGGAAAATCATGTACAAGAAGTATGCAACAGAACTTGGGGGAAAGAGCTTTGGTTTCCTGGCTTGTGCTGCCATACAAATGCCAGCACAGTACATGACCAGGACAATGTATGAAGTATTGAGAGAAAGCAGGTTACACACAATTCATGGCTTTATGCAGTTCATGATGTTTAACCTCATCTGCTCCTATGCATGTTAATTAGATATTTAGCCTCCAATCCACATCAGTGCTAATTAGAATGTGTTATTTACTGCAGAGCGTAAGCTTGCTCAGGCAACTGCCTGACATTAATTATTCTTTGAATGCTGGATTTAAAGTCCAAAAATGTAAAAAATGTATGAATAATGCCAGTTTTGTGCAGCGTCAAACAGTTTTACATCAGTGAGGACTATAATGAACCTTTATTCTGAGATACTTACAAAATAAAGATAATGTTTTGCTACCAAATTTCAAAGCCTCCAAATTCAGAAAACTGTTTAAACAAATTATAGAAAATCTAGATGTTTTGTTCCTCCTAAATGATTTAAAAACCAAAGAATGTGAAGAGATTGTAGCTGAGGGACAAATGGCATCTTCAGATTTTCATTTTTCCTAGAATGGAATAAAATTTTGAGCAGATTCTGAAGTATTTTCAGCAGTTCCCATTCCCATAGAGAGAGAGATCGACAGAGAGAGAGAGAGTTGTGGCACTTCTAATTTAAAGCTCTTCCACAGCACTTCAACAGGCTGAATGCAAGTCTGATGCTAGAGGGAGTTCTGCTACAGCCCTCGGGGAGCCCAACACCGAACTTTCAAAAAGGCTACATACTCTGATAACAGTTTGAAATCCTACAAATATGCTTCTGTTATCGTATCAGGTTGACAAATGGGACAAATGGGGGCAAAGCTCACTGAGTCTCAATCCTTACCTCACTCAACTTTCAGATGCTGTAGCTATAAACAATTGTGAAAGCTTGTATGGAAATATTTAGAACAGTTGACAGTATTTCTCTGTTTTACTAAAATCAATACAGAATCATAGAATCACCAAGGTCAGAAAACATATCCAAGATCATCCAGTCCAACTTTCCGTCTACCACCAATAATGCCAACTAACCATCTCCCTCAGTACAACATCTAAACGTTTCTTCAGCACCTTCAGGGACAGTGACTCCACCATTTCCCAGGGCAGCCCATTCCAGCACCTGACCACTCTTTTGGAGAAGATTTTTTTCTTGATAGCTAACTCAAACCACCCCTGGTGCAATGTGAGCCAAATTAAAACAAAAATGTTTGGTGCCAGAAATGGCAAGCAGTGATTACAGTCAACTGTTTATTAAAACAGTTGTTGCAAGACAGATCCTCTTCACCCCTTATTCCAAACAGACTCATCTCATGTGCTTTGTCATTTTTTTGGAGAGGGATGAAAGGGAAAGGAGGAGTCCATGAAGCCAGAAGGAGGAATGCTGAGAGTCACACCAAGAATGAGCTGTATTTAATTAAAAAAAAAAAAAAAAAGAAGTAGCCACAAATGATACAGTGGTAAGGTTACAAAATTAAATCCCATAGCATGATTGAAGGTTTTGCTTGTGTTTAATGTCATCATTATTGAAGGCATAAAGAATAGAGTAAATCAATGTTAATAAAGTCCAATCAAGTCCATTAGGCAAGTAGTCATTTATATTAAAAAGTGCCGTATCCTCAACTAAATGGCTAGCAGACATGGAGAACTCTGACACATCAGCAGAGTTTTCTCCATGTAGCTGTAAGAGTGTGCACATTTTTAAATACTGGAAAGAGATGCCATAATTATAAATGTATATTTATATTATAAAAGCATAATTAATAAATATAAATGTTCGTAACAACAAATCAGAATTTCTGGAATGCATAAAGATATCTTAAATGCAATAATTAAAAGACAGAAATGAGATGACAGTAAGAATGTTTCAGCACAAAGATAATTGTTTTAAAATCCTGACATTTCATTGCTTTTAATTAGCCAAAGTGAATGTACAATAAATTGAAAACATATCAGTAATCAAATGTGCATTTCAAAATGTGAGTGATGCTTTGACTAATAGCTTGCTACTCACCTAAACATTTGCTCTCAGCCCTGAACTTGCTGGTTCACTGACATTTTAGAACAATTTGGCATTAAGAGAACTCCAGTAAAAAGTAGCTGTTGCTTTGACTGCAAATCACTTAAAACATATTTAAATACATGCGAACCAAACCTCTTTGCAATAATCTACTGTATGTCAATTAATTCCTCCTAAAAGGAAATGTGATAATTATTATCTAAGCTCACAGTTTTCAAGAATGGAATGGCCCATATGTGTTGCCTCAAAAATAAGGGTGGATATACTTCCATATAGATGACTATGAGAATATATAGTGCTCTGAGTTCTTAGAGCATCCTTCTCTACACAGCTAAGTATAATCTCAAGACTTCTTTAACGTCCATGTGGTTTCACATCTATGCAGAGAGCATATTAAGGCTCATTTCACTGAGTATGAAGTGGACAACATATCACAACAAAACAATAGAGTTACCGTTCTGTTACATAGCGTTTAAATCTCATGCCGCAGGTTAATAGAGTAACAGTGCTTCAGCTGGGGCCTTGGGAACTAATGGATGTATGAAGAATGTGAAGGTCAGCTGCAGCCTTTGAAGAAGTGACCTTAAAATCCTGAGAGAAGCGAACAAGACAAATAATAGCACTCATTTGTTGTTCTTGAAGAATGCAGATTTAATATTGTTCAGGGATTTCTGGAAACATTCAAGACTTGACAAGGCAATAAGCAACCTGATCTGAGTTGACCCAGTTCTGAGCTCTAACTGCAACTACTTCTCCCTTTTGGACAGAATTTTCGTTAAGTATTGCATGCTGCCTATAAAAATAAATCAGATTCTTAGCCTCCACTCGATGGAAACTCATTTCCTGAAGCAAGAGAATGAAACCACTGTACAGTAAATATTTTTATTTATTTATTTATTTATTTTAATTAAAATTCTATTAGAGTCCCAGTTTCATCTGAATAACTGTTACAAGCCCTGATTTTGGGGCTGGAATATTTCAGACTGACAGTCATAGAGGTAAGCCAAAGGGCCTTCTACATGCTAAATATTCGGTCCCCAGATAACCTTCATAATTTCACATGGATAATTTATCAGAAGAGGGGTGGCCAGCAGGGACAGGGAGGTGATTTTCCCCCTCTACTCTGCTCTTGTGAGGCCCCATCTGGAATACTATGTCCAGGTATGGAGCCCTCAGTACAAGAAAGACAGGGAGCTGTTGGAGGGAGTCCAGAAGAGAGCCACGAAGATGATCAGAGGGCTGGAGCACCTCCCCTATGAAGACAGACTGAGGAAGCTGGGCTTGTTCAGCCTGGAGAAAAGAAGGCTGCAGGGTGACCTCATTGCAGCCTTTCAGTACCTAAAGGGAGCCAACAAACAGGAGGGTAGTCAACTCTTTGAAAGGGTAGATAACAGCAGGACAAGGGGAAATGGTTTTAAGTTGAGGGAGGGAAGATTTAGGTTGGATGTCAGGGAGAAAGTTCTTTACAGAGAGAGTGGTGAGGTGCTGGAACAGGCTGCCCAGAGAGGTTGTGGATGCCCCATCCCTGGAGGTGTTCAAGGCCAGGTTGGATGGGGCCCTGGGCAGCCGGGTCTAGTATTAAATGGGGAGGTTGGTGGTCCTGCATTTGGCAGGGGGGTTGGAGATTCATGACCACTGAGGTCCCTTCCAACCCTGGCCATTCTGTGAAAAGGATTATTTTAGTGATGTTCTCCAATAAATAGATAATGAATAAGGTGAGAACAAGATGGGGGAATAAACAGGCCTGAGAACACTTAAGGAAAATAGAAACATAAAAAGAAGTATATGAGACCATCTGGTTTCACATTCTATGTAAGAACTATACCAGCAACTTCAAAACATAAATCCTATTTAGTACAAGTAGTTTTAAAACATTTTTTGCATTATTCATCTTATGTGTGTAGCAGCAATTTGCCTTCAAGCTATAAACCAGTGAATTAAATTTATGAATAATTAAAACAGGTTTCCATTTTGTTGTAAATGAAATTCCACTTTTACGGGCAGATCATTCTTTGTACCAAGTTACCTCTAAGAAAAGCAGAATCCCATAGACAGACAATTGGCAGGGACAGACGCACATGTTCCATCAGTCTATGGACTCCAAAGCAAGACAGAAAGACCAAACCCAGTGGAAAAGGGCTGCACGTACAACTGGACCTGTTCAGTCACCTATCTGCACATGAAAAGATAGGTTGCTCAGAGCTGCAGCATTCATTAAAAGACCTCTACAGTCATTAGTAACTTGAACAGACAACAGTGTTCAACTGCACCTTGCACCACCTGCCAGCAGGAGTTGGAAAGGCCTGGGAAGAGGCAGGGAGCAGCTGCCATGTGGACAGGAGATGTTTCTTCAGCCAGTGTTCATTGAAGCTTCAGAAAATCTCATCAGCAGAGATCTCTGATGCTGAAGTTAACCTGAATGTAAGTAGTCACTAAGCAAGTTCACAGAAGAGCAATTACTCCATTAACGCTAAAGGTTATTAAGCCCTGAAAGCCGCTGGATTAGAAGTATATTATTAGATATGTGACTTACAACTGTTAGAGAGTACAGGTTACAGGAAGAAACAGATCATGATATGTTTGCTCTGCTGATTATTTTTCCATAGTCTTCTGTTTCCAGATACCATTAGAGAGAGGATATGACCTGTGTTGCTCAATGACCTTTGTTTTCATCCTGGGAATTGACTGTATTTGTAAAGCATTTTTTTCTATGTTTGTACCTAAGCCTGCAGCTGTCTGCAGTTTTTAGCTATGGGGCCTGACGTATTTTTGGCATGAAAAGGTTAATTCCATGTCATTAAAACTATTGTATAGGTTCTTATATTTAGGTACCATATATCTTTCCAACAGGCATATTCAGGGCCCCACTGAAATCCATTGTGAAAACTACGTTCATTTTGACAAATATCTATTCTGCCATAACTTCTGACATTATTATTATTTGTAATTTCCAAGATTTTCCAAGTAAAAAGTTGAAAAAAAAAAATCTTGCCTGGAGGTTTTGTGAACAACAGTTCATGAACAGTCCATCAATTGAAAATAAAGATTTACTGCTGAATCTCCAATATCAAACCATATTACCCTATTTTAAAACTCTACAATTATTTGGATTAATGGAGCCAAGATTTCTAAATATATGCGATTTAAGAACATAATCCTTTATAAAAATCATAATCTTAGCCTGCTAAATGTGAAACTCTGTAAAAGGAAAATGACATCTTGGAATCTCAGTAGTCTCAAATCTTCAATGCCAAAACTTTACGAAAAATCATAAATACGTATATTCACACACTCGTTTAAAAGTCCTTTATGGTTCACTAAACTCTTATGCCACCCTATTTCTTTGACAGCAGGATCTTAAAACTTTAAGTATTAAGTAGCTGGAAATTATAAACAGGGAGAATGCTTATGCAAACTCTCTCACCCTGAAACTGCCTCAAATGTGGTCTATGAAATATCTATTCAATTCAATCATCGTTCAGGGATAAAAAAAGCTGGAAAAGAGGTTTGTTTCATTCACTGTATGAGTTCCCACAAACGAGTATTGCCCATTATGAGGCTTTGAAGAATATAATTATAAATTCCATCTGTTTGTGTAAAAGCTGCTTGAAGATAAACTTCCTCACAGCTACTAATTGCCAATATTAAAGTGCTTCTGAAGAAAGCTTCTGAAGAAAACAAACTCACTGTTTTTACACAGAAATATCCTCACTCTCAAGAAATGACCTACACACAACAGCATTCACCCAGGAATGGCAAATGGCTGTATAGGTTGCCATTGTTTTATTATTATTTTTTCCAAATTAATTCCAGCCAAATTCCAGCCAAACAAATGCAGCAGAAAAGAAGGAACTAAAGCCAGTTATAATTGTTTGATAGATTAACAAAATGGTCTGGATCGGAAGGGACTTCATAGCACACCTGGTATCAATTCCCTGCCGCAGGCAGTGTTGCCGCTCATCAGATCAGGCTGCTCAGGGCCTTATCCAACCAGGCCTGGTTTGGAAAACAAGGTTTCCTGGGGATAATATCATACCTTTCTGATCCAGCTGGCTGGAACTTGAAGATGAGTTTAGAGGTGTGCGGGGACTCCAGCCACTGTTAGCATTAGCAGTTACCAGTATTCTGATGGAATCCAAAGCCTTCATTCAAACAGCTCAGTTTTAAGTAACATGTAAGTTTCCCGCTACCTTGCTTACTTTGATGAAAATATAGGTTCCTGATGTCCAAGATTTGGCTCTATGGTCCTGTCAGCACTAAGAACTCTGCAACCAAGAGGCCATGTGATGATGATTGCAGGTCAGATACATTAAGGATCCTAACTCAATAAATAACCTTAAGAAATCCTATCTCCTTCTTGTAGATTAGCCTGTGAGCAGCTCAGCATCCCACAGCCATTCACTCATTCCCCCCAGGTGAGGCAAAGGAGATAACTGAAAACAAAATCTCGTGGGTTGAGATAAAAACTACTTGGACAGAAAAGCAAAATAGAAACAAAAATATAACTTCCTCCACCCAGCTCCCAAAGCTTTATGATCTTCCCTGTTTTGTCCCCAGTGTGATTCAGGCATGTTTCCTTGCCCTGCCACACCCCCTGCGTGTCCATCATGGTGGCCACTCTGCCATGCTACCTGCTTGGCCCCAGGTGTGTTCCCATCACTCAGCAACAATCAAACACTGGTATACCAGTAACTAAGCATGATACACTTGTCTAAACATGCCATTTCTTATAAAGGAAAAGCTGAACCTATTTTTTTTCAAACAGACTCTCTGATGAATGTTATTTTTCTACCTGATAGGCAAAATAATGTCAACTTTTTATATTAGGTTCAGTAGTTTGGACACATTGTAAGCTTCCATTTTGTCTTTACATTGATTCTGTCGGTCTAGAGTCCTCTCTGATATAGTCTTCAGCTACTTCATCACTTCCTAACGATATCACAGAAATTGAGTTCAGTGCAGACAGATGCGGTTCACTTCTCTCCTTTTTCCTTTCAGCATTTTATTTTATGAGAATTTACTTGCTTGCTGACTGAAATGTGAGTCCCTGCTATTTTTGCGTGACTGTGATACATTAATAGTGGCCAGTTTCTTCTTTTCCCCCAAAATGCATGTTAGGTTGCTTGTAAGAGAGTAGAATATTTTCACATTCATCAGTTTACTGAGAGTAGATTCAAAGGGCAATAATGGATTAAACAAAAAATACTGAAAATTCTACAGATTTATTATTATTATTATTATTTTATCAGTAATCATTTTTATCAGTAAGCATTGAAATAAAGATAATATATACTTATGTCTTACACCACAACTTAAGAGTTGCCAGGGTGTATTCTGGCAGAAAATAAGTATATATCTCAAATGCACCATATTTTTTCTTGGTCCATCAACATCTGTGCAGTGTGCATTAAAGGACTACTAAAGCATGTTCCAGACTGTCCTAATAGCATTATAATATCTACTTACAGGCAAAGTAGGTTAAAGACACACAAAACTACACCAGAGTGGTTCTTGAATCACTCTAAAATAGCACATTATCTATTCAGGTCAAGGTTCAGTTTTTAAGTGGAAAGCAAATCCTCCCCCATTCCCTACAGATCACACTTTTGTAGATAACAGCTGACACAATCTCATGTCCTTTCCTCCAAGACCATGATAGAAATATAGCCTTAATCTGTAAAAATATATAACAAAGTCTTTGTAAGTCTTGGCACCCATCACTTCTGTGTACCTAACAGAGCTGAAGGTCTAAAAGTGGCATGTGGTTCCCAGGCAGAAGATTATGTGCATAAACTGGAGATGCAGCTGAGCCTTGGATTCGCTGCCTGATACAGCTAGGGATGCAGAGGACTCAAAAGCCTCACACTGATACCCTCTTCTCCCACACCTGCCACAGCTTGGTCCCTGGAGCCAGCCTGGGTTTAGGCTTTCTAGATGTAGAAATACAGAATTAAGAAATAAAAAATGGACAGAAACAAACAAACAAACAAACAAAACATTTGGGGTTACTATGAGAAGTGTGAAGGGAAAGAGGTGTGTGTGCATAAACAGAACGGTTTCCATGCTCTAGTATTTTAGAGTCCTTGAAAACTGAGTATTTTCGGGGCTTTTAAATTGAAAAGAGAGTTTCTGGGCCATTTTCATTCAATATATGTTGAAATTTTTGTGGAATAATTTCTTTTTTAAATCTCTGAATAGTGTTTCTACCTCTGTTCTCAATCATGACAGCTGTTTATGAACCAAACATCCATTATATAACTATTCTGCTTTCCAGTAACTCCAAAGTTTTAAAATTACTTCTGTGCAAAACTGAGTGGTAACTAAACTTTTTAACTGAGGCCTTAAAATACTCAGGGTAACAGAAATGTTAAATATTTTGGCCTAGGTAATAGGAAGGCATTTTCTCCATTGTCTGGAGGAATCAAATACTGTTCATGAAGGTGAAAACTTTCTGAGAAAAATATCTGTAAACCTGCTTATATCTCACAGGTTTGTGTGCTAAATTCGGTGTTATTTATTTGATGTTGGAAGGCTTTAACTAAAAAAGTCAGAGACAGTTTCCTGAAGTCTTCTCACCACTCATTAGTTTGTTCAGTAGGCCACACATTTTTAAACTGTTTTCCTTTCCACTATAAAATTTTTCTGCTGCTATTTGAACACGTCTAGTAGCGGGGATGGGGGACTGTGGAAGTAAAGATGACAACTACAGGGAATTTAAGTGTCAAAAGTGATCAAACAGAAGAAGTTTGTCTTGGTCCATTTCCTGTACTGTGTATGTTTCAAAAGGTCCTTTGGATTGACACAAACACTGTTCTTCTTCTAGACTACTACATATGTACAACAAAACTCTATATTTATAAAGCACAAGATAACATGTTCTATATCATATCCTGAAGTCCTGATTTCTATACTTTTTGCTATTCTATTTTATTATAGTGGAGCTCTTGGAGCAGGCCTAGAGAAGGGCCACTAGGATGATCAGAGGGCTGGAGCACCTTTCCTATAAGGGAAGGTTGAGGGAACCGGGCTTGTTCAGCTTGGAGAAGAGCAGGCTTGGGGGAGACCTCACTGTGGCCTTCAGGACTTGAAGGGAGCTTATAAATAGGAGAGGGAATGGGTGTTTATGAGGGTGGAGAGTGATAGGACAAGGGGGAATGGTCTTAAACTGTGACGGGGTGCAGGGTGTTTATTCTGGTTGGGTTTCCAGAAGGTGTTCGAACTAGCTCGAAACAAATGCTACGTGACTAAGGAGCCAGGGGAGGCATTATGTTTGGAGTGTAGTGTAAACCATATCCTAGCACCAGGACTTGTTCCTGTTTAGAACTGCTTTGATTAGCAGAGCGGGTTGCATGCCTTCTGATCTTTGTATTCATGGTATGTGATTTATGGAGTTGTTTGTAATCATGATAACAGATTCTGCATCTATAAAATGCCCAGAGTATGGACAATAAACGAAGCAGTTTGCTCATATTGAGTTGGTGTGCTTCCCTAGGTTTATCAGCAGGTTCCCTGGCCAAGTGGGTTTATTCCCGACAACGGGGAGGTTTAGTTTAGATATTAGAAGGAATTTTTTCACACAGAGGTTGATAACACACTGGAACAGGTTGCCCAAGGAGGCTGTGGATGCCCCATCCCTGGAGGCATTCAAGGCCAGGTTGGATGTGGCTCTGGGCAGCGTGGTCTAGTGGCTGGGGACCCTGCCTGTGGCTGGGGGTTAAAACTAGATGATCATTGTGATCCTTTTCAACCCAGGCTATTCTATGAGTCTATGATTCTATGATTCTTTTCTTTTAATACAATTATTTTAATATAATTAATATAAATTAATATAAATATTTTGTTTCCTACATTTACATCTCACTTCTGTGTTGAATTTCTTCTTGTAAGGAAATAGGAAAAGATGTTGAAAGGGTTTCAGTTTAGCCTTAATACAAGTTCACGTGCCTCTGAGGTATTCAGATTGAACTGTGTCACTGCTTAATACTGCAAAGTTCTTAAATGAAGCAATGACTCCAGAAACAGCTTTTGCAAAACTATGTAGCCTGGATACAAGCACTTAGCTTCATTAATTCAAATGCTAGAGTTCTTTCATATTTTAATGGAAAAATCTCAACGGAAGCATATCCAAAAGAATAGCATCAATAGGATTTATTTTAATAAGCATCATCATTGGCATTGGTAGAGGTCACAGATAATTAGTGAGCAAACACACTACTGACACTGTTTTCATACATTGCAGTAATGGTATAACTTAAAAATCTGTGCTGGAAGCACAACTGAGCCTCAGGCAAAATCCTTGCTGAAGGCACTGTGATACTGCAAATGAGTTCAGCATGTATTGTGTATATATGTGTGTGTGTGTAAGATTATACATACATGTATATATATACATATAATTAGATGGAAGATTTCTGGGAATTCCAAAGAAGAGCTGTCAGCAAAAGGACAGATGTTATACTGCTTCATGACACAGCTCTAAAGATCATTCCCATAAAGATTCTGGGTAATTTAATTTGGCCCTGTTAAAAAAGGGTATGAAAGCAAAACAGATCTGCTTCAGTGAAGAATCTTTTCTAAATGAAGTCCAGAAAGGCCTATGAAAATAGAAGTGACACCAGAACTACTGTTAGCTTTCTGCAGAACTGGAACATAGGCACAGGAATCACAACATCTAGTTAGCATCTTGAATCTGCAGCAGGTGCTCCAGACTGCCCTGAGTAGGGATAGGTTAATTTACAGTGATTTCAAGGGACATTTTCTTTCTTTTCAGTTTGGTACATGAACCATCTTAAGCACATACTTAAATATAATACATTATCAGGGATAAATTAAACTAAACCATGCATCTAATAATTATTAGCATTTAGGTTTGTATTTTTGTTTTTTGTTTTTTTGTTTTGTTTTTTGTTTTTTGTTTTTTTTCCCCAATAATTTTCTCTTTTATACCACAGAAATGTTAGTTACAAATAATCAGCTTAATGTTGCCATGACTGTATCCTAATCCATATCCTTACATACATTCCTATCACCATCCAAATAACCCATTCAATTGTATGAAATTACATTTTATGGTCTAAGATGACATTGTCTATCTTTCTATTCAACTGGTAATTCACTAGAGGTTATTTCAGCACAAGAACAAGCACTCTGACCCAGACAACTAGACAATAAAAATGGCTTTTCTGGTAAAAACCTTCTTTACCTTAAAGCACTGAAAGCCCCACGTCATAAGAATTACAAATCCAGCCTTCTCTTAAACAGCTGCTTGGTCAACACATAGACACAAATGTTTAAAATATTTCTTCTGGAGGCTTAGAGCAAAGTTCTCTTTGCCTCTTAATTTAGAAGAGTCTTTAATATTGAAATACCCCACACTAAACTAATGTTTCCTCAATTTAACCAATGTTTTCAAAAATTGGGCAAGTAAATTAGTCCCGCAGAAATATTCCCCCTGCCATCTTTCCACCAGCAGCAATTGAAATGTTTGGATTATAATTAGAGGACAAAATACCTCTAGTAGAAAAACTGTCATTATCCCAGTTTTCTCAAGTTCTAAGCTACCAAGAGCACTTTAGGAATGACTCTTACCTTAGCAACACAGAACACAAAACAGACAAGTTTGTGTATGTACATAGATATAATGCCTACGTAATGTTTTTTTTGTTTGTTTGTTTTTACCTTGAGCTTCTGTGTATTTATTACATATGATAAATCGTATTTACTTTAATTAGTGCACCTATAATACATATTTTACTGTACGCATCCAAATAGTTGATGCTGCTGATCACAGAATACATAATCACTGAGAAAGTAGTAAAGAGGCTCCAGTACAGAGTATGCTTACAAAACAAATGTTCTACCGACATAAGAATAAATTATTCCATGGTGCAGACACTGTATCACAAACCATGTATACAAAAAGCATAAGCCTTAGTTTCATACATATGAGAAGTCCTGAGAACCGAATAAGTTGTTTCACCTGAACAACTGCATTTTACCAAAACAGCGGTAAAAACTATGCAGTTTTTACCAATATTGTTAGAATCTTCCAGGAAGAACAGTCTTCTACACTAGCACAAATCAGACCTTTCCCAAAGCTGCAGTTACATGTGGAGAATATTAGAACTGTAGGAATGACTTCCATAATTTCTTTGCCCATTACGCTGAATTAGAAATGATGACTCTTCGAATGTAATACAATCATGTTTTGTGTGAACATCTAGCCATGCAAAGGGAATGGATCTGAGTACTGAAATTGCATTTTGTACTTAAATAAAAAGAACATATTTGAAGAGGTATACCTAACATTTAACTTTTTTTCTTTATTTTTCAATATTTGTGACTGACATTCCATCTCAAGGTTCAGAGAAGGTGACAGAGGTCTTCCTTTCAAGGAATCAATTATTTCAGGCTCACAACTACTGTTCCTACCATTTTTTTCACTTTTTGCTGTCCTCCACAGAGTTGGTTGTGCTCAGAAACAGGCACAAAGGCACAAAGACAGTTAATTCAGCTTGAATATGACAAGCAGTAATGTATGCAAGATAATACGCTTAACTAATATCCTTCAATTAAAATGCACAACGCTGGAAGGAAAACACAAAACACTTTGAAAGACAATCAAAGCTATTCATATTCAATACT
The DNA here is from genome assembly GCA_035772895.1 of Perdix hodgsoniae. Lineage (NCBI taxonomy): Eukaryota > Metazoa > Chordata > Aves > Galliformes > Phasianidae > Perdix > Perdix hodgsoniae. The sequence goes on along the minus strand of JAPSGF010000025.1, from coordinate 1,200,537 downwards.
TCAAACAAGAGGTCTGAAGTGTTGCAGAGGTGACAACATATTACAGAAAATGCCAGTATTTAGTCTTGTCAAATTATAAAACAAGCTCCTAGTTTAGATTTCTGAAAACACAATTGTGAAACTATTTTATAGTACTCTGTGCCTCTGTTAGAGACTGACGAGCAAAATAGAGATATGACACATTATGTGTATTCCAATAAGTCAGTGCTGAGCCATAAACTGCAAAGCACTCTGTGATGACTTTCGTTAGCTCAGATCCTGTATCCAAAGCCCACTAAGAAGTAGACTGAAAATATTGTCATCGGTGATCTCCTTATATACATTATTAGCATGACTTCTAGGTTTGACTCTCAGTTCTGCAGTGAATTACCTTCTGTTATTTTGCACAGGGGTAGAAGTAGGTAAAAAAAGGCCAATTAAAAAATACACTGTCTAACAGCATTCATACAGTAAGTACAGAAAGACACTTTTGTATAGTTGTGCATTAAAAGAAGTGTTAAAGTTTCCAAATATAGCTACATACTAATTACATTTGCCTTAATAATAGTTTTCATGGCCTAATCAACTTTTATAGTGTTTTTTGTTGTTGTTTTGTGTGTGTGTTTTGCTTTTTTTTCTTTTTTTTTTTCTTGGAAAACAGAGAGACAATTTCCACTATCAACTGTGGTATGAATGAAAATAGTTGTTGCATCCCCGTATTACACACAAAGCAGTAAGAGGTTTCTTAGGGCACCTAATTTCACAACAATAACAAGAGTATATAGAAATTCTTAGTCAACATGCTAGCTCCTCACATAAAGGGCAAGAAATCACATCTCTGTGATATTTTGCCACATTTTTTTTCATAGTAAGTTCTGAAGATGTGGAAAATGAGACTATTTGATTGGACCATGCTTGCAAAGGCAAGAACCATTTGTGGTTCAACATATGAATTGGGTGTGCCTTTGAGAATACGAAAGCACTGTAGATGAAAAATACAAACAAATCATTTATGTAGTGAAAAACAGTAGTAACCTAGTTCAAATCCAATATTAAAATCCAACCTGAATAATCTATTAAATGCTAATTAAATTAATGTTATCCTTCAGGTTGAGAGAATTCCTAATCTAATTTGCCAGTACTGTGAACTCATTTGACAAACATTTATTTTTATATAGTGAGAAAGGTATCATATCTAGGAAAAAGAAATGAATTTGTTGTATTTACAGAATGGAAGACAGAAATGAGAAATCTAGGGACATTTAAGAAGTATTTAGTATTCACAATGAAGGAGATCACAGTGTATATGTGGTTCCAATGTGGTGGTAAGGCAAAGAGAACGAGTGCAACATCTGATTTTCTATATGGGAAATACTGAGGAGTAATAAAAACAGTATTACATCTGCATTCATTATTATGGGACCACAAAAGACAGACACATGATAAGTGTAACAGAACAGTTGTCTTCTTTACTTGAGCTATACCATCCTGGACAGATATAGCAGGAGAGAGATGATGTAAACCACACATGTAGAATGTAGCTGCATTCACCTTTAAGCCTCCAAATTCAGTATCCTTTTTTAAAAAAAAAAAATACTTTGTGAAATTGGAAAAGTCTCAGGGAAGTTCTATGACAGCAATACACTTGGAAAAAACATCTGACAATAACAGAGATAGTAAATGTATTTAGCTTATTTAGTAAAACCCAGATAATTCTTGATTCTGCTATATTTCAAGCCTTTAATATCAAAAAACAATCGATTACTGTCCTCAAGTGCATAAAGCACAAGAGATATTTTGAAAAAAACTTTCTGAAGGACGATAAACACATCCAACTCTACTTGCATAGCTGCATTTCCCTCAACATCTGAAGAACCTGAGCTGTTCTGAAAGCAAATATTTATAGTAAATATTCTTTAATTTTCTCTGCCCTGTAACCTGTAACCATTTCATGTAAAAAATATATATATCTCCATGGGTTAGAGAAACCTGTGATCTAGTAACACTACACATATCAAAAATGTTGCCACTTTACCATCCAGAAAATTTTGCTTTCAGGTGCTTACTCTTGTTCTTTGCATATTTGATATTGTGAATATTAGAATTTAAAAAGACTTAGTTTCATTCTTTCACACATTCTTATAAGATTTCTTTACCTACCATATACATTGCATCTGCAGTTATCTCAGGATCAGAATGCACCTATGTATTTTGGAAGCACAGTCTTGTAGTAAAATTTTTCAGTTCAGTTAGAAGATAAAATATATGTTACCAGACAGACAAGAACCAGACATTCCACATGTCAAAATCTTTCATATTTTGGAACTTTTAAAAGCAGTGTTACTTCAGTGAGCCCTGCTGTACATGGAAAGAAAAATCAGCAAGAAGATGAGAGCTGAGTAAAGAAAGTGGCAGACTTTCTGCCTCTACACGCATCTGAGAAATAAAAAGCCAACTTATTCATTATGTACTGTTACGTATCAATTTTGGGCTGTCATATTACATTTTCTACAGATTATTCCTCATGGGGAAAAAAGAAATCAGAAAGTAAATCAGTTATCAAAAATTCAGCTAGGAGTACTCATTAGTGCCTTTTTCCTGTTTTGTCAACTAGTTTACATTTCTAGGAAACAATTAGATGAGAAAATGGAATCAAGGCAACAGAATGATCAAGTAAGTTACACTAATTTCTGTCAACTTTTATTCATTCCTCAAGAAGAAATTCTGCAATTTTTCAGCATTTCAGGCACTCGAGCTTGAAAATAAAACGCATGAAACTGAGTGTAAGGCAGCCCTTAGCCTTCTACTTTAATGTTTCAATATCCTTGCACTATGATTTTTTCAACAAATGTTTTTATTTTTTTCTTTCATGAGACTTTAGAACTTGGAAGGTGACATTCCAAGTATCTTGCATCAGATGCAAGATTACTTTACTAGGATAGTTTTTTCTGAACATAAATCTTGAAGTCAATGAATGCCTAAACATATTTTGACATTAGAATAACTAACACTAGGAACTTGAACACTTTCAGATTTGTACACATGAAGTTTCAAAGACTTCTACGCAGTAGAAATAAATATGATGCTTGTTTGAGTGTTAATGCTTACATGTGAACCTCAGCACATACAGAGTGTACTGAAATTTTAGGTTTTGACTACTGAGATAAAATCAAAAGGGTTTTATATGAGTTTATAATTAATACTTCAGTTTCGCTATCTTCTTCCTTTTATGAGATAGCAGTTCCCACGTCCATAATGCATAATTGCACATTTGCCCAAAGTTATTTGTCAGCTCACAGTTTGAAAGCTGAAGTTATCATTTTCAAAATGAGTAGTTTCACTGAATTCACATAATGATAAGCATAAGCATAAATGTTTGCTAGATTAATTCTGCAGTTATATGTGAAGATCACTGGTGTAGGGAAAAAAAGCTTTCCTATTTTTACTTCAGTGCCTCTTGCTAGGTACAGGTCAGTGTTATAGTTCTTGAAAGAATCAGTATAAGGTAATTTGCTAGCATCACCACAGAGATACAAGACAACAGAAGTTCAGTTCATTATTTATCAAACACCTTGAAAGAAGAGCATGAAAGCTGGAGACTTTATAGTCTCAAACATATTCCTTGAGATGAAATTTTTCACACTAGAATTGTACCTCCTCAGTGGGCTTAGTCACTCTTGCCAAGTTTCCAATTTTGCTGTTTTCCTATTTTTTAAATTTATTTTTTTTAAATAGAAAAATGCATTTAAGGAAAACAGTGATAGTTATTTAATTATGGGGTAATTAAATATATGCATTTTTATTCAGATTTGCTTCTTAAACTTTTGCAAAGAATTGATAATTTTTCTCTTTTTAAATTCTTGGCACCTCATATGATTTTATAGATCTTATACACTTTCCCTTTTGCTTTCTCTTTCCCAAACTGAACAGATGTAAGCTAATCAGTCTTTTCTTGTACAGACTAATGTACAAAGACTGTTCCATAACTGTGGTCACCCTCATATTATGCTACCCATTCCCCCTACCTATTCTGTTTTATGAATCATTTCCACTACCCTTTTTAATGGCTTTCTTCTGTTTCAAACACAGAATGAGTCTACACAGCAGAAGACTTTGTCACTGAAGGCACTCTTCCAGAGCATTTACTAATATGCAGGATAATGTTGACACCATTACATACATCGGTGAACCCTGCTAGTAGTTTTCTCCACCTGGGAAAACTGGGAAAACTTTCTGCCATATATACATGGTGTCTGCAAGATAACAATCTCAATAAAAGACTATTATCAGAAATTTCCTTGGATTTTTTTTTTTTTTTTTTTTTTTTTTTTTTTGGTAACAGATCATTGAAAGTATTCTAAAGTTATGTCCACAGTAACATGTAAATTAAATAAAAAAATAAAAATCTACTGATTTCTATTCATCAGTAGCTTAAAGCACTTGGAGCTACTCTCCCTACACTTAACCTCTGCAGTTCAATAATTTTACTTCCTATTAAACTAATGTACCCCAGTGAACCAGCCCATGAATGCATTTTAAAACTGGAACATTTGCTGCTGTTCTGAGGGTCTCTTCCCTGCCTGGGGTGCACATGTCTTTAGTAGTACCTCAAATGAAGCTTCTTCTATGCGCAGAATGAAATCTGTTTCAAACTTCCCCAAACCACTCTGAACTCAACTATGTAAGATGTAGTAAATGAGCACCAAGTAATTCTTTAAAACTATACTGTTGCTCTGAAGAAAAAAATACTAATGAAGATGTAAGCCCAACTGGTTGGAATTCTGTTATCCAAACGCTCAATGACTCCTGCAAAGAATTTGAACAGAGTAATGAAGCATGGCTTTCTTCTGCTAAAACAGTATTGCCTCTTTTATAATCATATTTTTCCATTAATTTACCAACTCAAGTTTTTATTATAGTTTCTCTTGATTTTCTAGAAGTCTAAAAAGTATTATATGACTTTCTAATTCACACCTGGAGCCATTAAAAAAAATCCAGAACTTAGCATCTCATTTACCATCCCACGGTCAATTTAAGTTGCACATTACACAGTACACCTAGCAGTCAGTAATTTCATATCTGAGTTCCTTTAGGATTTTGGGTGAATACCAATGATCTGGATGGGAAAGACTTGACGTACCATTGCTGATTTATTACTATTAATTTTATCAATTCTGTAATAAAATTTCTTGGTGCCTTCTTAATAGAGAAGTCCCTAGATTGGTGCCATGTAGAGAAAGGCCTTTCCAAGCTTTTCACTGAGAATTCAGAATGGTTCATTAAACATAATCAATTTTCATGACTCAAATGCAATGGACACAATCACTTTCTCAGCTCAGCACTGAATGCTTAGCTTCTCCACTTGGGATTTCCTTCACTGCTTTCTAAAGCATTAGTGAAAATCATGAATATAAGATTTTCCCTGTGTTAACCTACAGACAGTACAAAAATAAGCACAGAAATACTACTGATATTATGAGAGACAGGCAGAACTAGTCTAAAAGTTACCTTTGTACAAAACCACATTGCCATTATTACATAGTGTTTTAGAAACACATAAGGTCTTAATTTATAATTGAATTATATCTGCATTAAAAAAAAAAAACTGTAGTAATTTAAACTATTAGGAATAAAGGCAAAAAATAAAGAATCAACTTTTTTGTTTGAACAGTAATATCACAACTAGTAACATCAGAAAAGGAAAAAAAACAATAAAAAATTTTAAAAAATTGCAGTTGCTGTTGCCAAAACATCAGTTCTTATTAATTTGCAAAGTATTAGTAGGCAGACAATTTCAGTTAGAAACAACACAGATGACTGTTGATGAGTCACCATCTGAAGACAAAGGCATGAAAAATCTGGTAGCTGATTAAAAAAAATACTAATACCTTTGTGCAGAGTGATCTATGTAACAATCACAGCTTTTGGAAGCTAATAGTGAGCGCAATCACATGAAGAAAAAGGGGGTCATAGCACCAGGTTTAGAAGTCTGTTTCCTCTCTCACAATTGTTTACACACGCTCCATTCCCTGTTGAAGGTTAACACTTTTCCACACTGGGACTTCCTGCAAGGTAGGACAGGAACACTGTGTGGTGCCCTTTGCTGAGAGACAAGCTCCAGAGCGGAGAGTGTGACCATCAGGGTCAAATAAGCACCACTCGTGCACAGTGTAGAGACATCTGAAGTGATTTTCCCTCTTGTTCTGATCCAAAGAATTGTAATTCCATGTGAGTTAATGAAGCTGGCTAAGTGTGTTATAATAAAATTTGTGTTTCTACAATTCACCTAGTAACGTATAATTCTAAATTGTAAATCACTGCTTATTTTACAGCAACTTACATTAATAAACAAGTTATTGTACTGATTTCAGCATTACAAGAAATTTTTCTTGTCTCCTTCACACAAAACCTCTGTCCCTATTTGCTCTTTCTCTACTTTTTTTCCCCCCTTTTCCTTCTTACTGCATTAATCCACGTCAATGCTCCACTACATCGCTGATTGCTAGTAATCATCTCCATCCTTCCCTCTCCTTTTCCCTTTCAACCCTTTTTTGAGACTGACTTTACAATTACATTCTAAGTCCCCTGCCAGGATCCAAGTTCTCTCACTTCAATTAAACAACCAAAAAAAAAGGTGTGGTGAAGATTAGAGCATAGTAACAAGTGCAAGCGGTGTTATATATAAATAAGACAGAGCTTCATTAAAAGTGAAGCATTAAGTTTTATATATAGCTCAAGTACATATAACAAAAACCTTTTTAAGCTAGCCTTGTGACTGTTGATGTACTTCAGAGTAATGTGGCCTCAAGATCCCTTAATACCTCCTAATAAATCACATGAGATTGCATTAAAAATATAATAAGTTCATTTAAATAAACCTTAAAACATTTCAATTTGTACATATTAGTGCAGTAAATCATGGCTAATGTGTTAAAGTTCTGGGCTTTGTTATTTCTAAAGTGATGCAATTAGCCTCCCAGGTCAAACTCAATAACTATTTTTAGCAAAAAAATATCACTTTACATCTACAGTTAATTGGAGTTAATTGGGCTTTCAAAATGTGCTGGTACGAAAGCAAAAACGTTTTTTAATAACAAGGACAGGAAGCAATGGATAAACTGCTACGAGGAAAAAAAGGAACCATTGTATTCCTGTAAACTTTTCATCAAATTACATAGCAGACAGATTGATGTATGAAGAAAAGGTGAAGACACAAAGGATCTTTTCAAGCTCTTTAACATTTCATCATTACTCTTCATTTATTGCAGTCGTTGAAATGTATGTCAAGGTCTATAAAGCAGTATGAGCTCATTTGATAACCACTGAGGTCAGCCAGTCAATTGACGGTCTCCACAAGTACATCCTCCCTCAAAGTAGCAATACTGTACATATAGCAACCAGCTGGGCAAGATGACCTCCAGAAGTTCCTTCCAGCTACTTAGGGATATCCAAAGTGAATTATGCTTTTACCTTTCCTGGAGTTCACTTGCCTTCTTGCTCTACTCCCAAGACAACAGAACTGTACTCTTAATAAACAAACACAATTTTTAAGGAGGAATACAGTTTTTAAAGAAAAAGAGAATGCCCAAATTTCTGTAGCTCCACTTATCACAATTTATGTAAACTATTTCATAACCTACATATTAAAAACAAATATTCAAATACTTCATCAGAAGAGGCTATGTGCTATGTGAATCACCATCACTCCAAGTTTTTAAAATGATACTGACTGCTCAAGAAAACCATGAAGAATTTAAACAAACCTTTGGGACAGATGACAGACTGAAGTTCAGTAAAGCACAAACTGGATATTTTTCTTTCATCCTTGCATTCTAGTCATCTTTTTAAAAAAAAAAATCTCTCAAGAGCTATTACCATTTCTGCTCTCCACAGTCAGTGGAGTGAACAAGTCTGCATGCAGCCATATTCATTCTACCTCTCTTTGGGCTTTGGAAGTTGTCTGAGCATAGAAGAGTATTTTTATCCTTCCTTTCCACCCCTACTTTCCCACCATATACACAAAACTCACTTTAAGTATTCTAGATTTGGGAAAGGGCTGGCTTTCATTTTATTGTAAAATTTTCTTCCTTTGACTGTCTTTCAAGTTTTGGAGTTGAGCCTTAATTAGGGCAGAACGCTGGATGCTGGGGGTGAGTTGTATCTGTCGCGGGTTAAGCAAGATCTACCTGTGCCCGTGACAGGGGGGCAGCTGGCCCAAAAGGGCCGCTGGCCCAAAAGGGAAGGGGAAAAGAAAACAGCGGCAGCGATCTAAGGAGGCACACTTATTTACTAAATACTATATCAGAATACAGAAAAATACAATATAATACAATATAATTGTAATTAAGCAAAAGAGAGAGAGAGAGTGAGTCCCAAAAACCGAAAGGCCTACTGTAAGCTTTAGGCGAAACGGCTGGAAGGCACCCCACGCTCCGATGATCCGGGAGAGTGTGAGATATCAGTCACGGGAGTGAGATTATATACTGTCCTGGTCCCGTGACTTATCTCCTGACCGTGATGTCCTCTGGGAAATGTAGTTTTCTTCTGTGAACTATCCATACTTTACATGATGTTGTGATGTGGAATACTAATAGCAGAATTACAAAAGTATTAAACCATGACAGTATCTCATAATTCCCCCAGCAGTTCCCCACATTATCAGGAAGCACAAATAGTGCAAATTGGGCAAAATGCTTACAATTATGAGGTACATATGTGCATAAGCAAAAGGACATTTGTAAACAGATGTTGAATCCTTGCAGGTTCTTCAACACAAATTATGAAACTGAAATGTATCTGAACAGTGGAATATCAGGAGTGCCAAAGCCAATACAATGATAGTCAGTACAGTGATAAAGAAGTGAAAAAGGAAGAGCAGTGTAAGAGTAGCCAATAAGAAAAAGTTATTGATAGTAATGATACTGAAAAATTACATATTGGTTGTGTGTGTTTTACATGAGCAATCTGTGATGGCAATAAACTGAAGGGTAAACCAAGGTAGAATACAGGTTAAGCAAAATTCCTCAGTTAGCCTGAAATACCAAATGATGGTGGATCACCTCCACCAGCTCCCTCAGCACCACTGGTGGACCCACAGACTTGTTACAGTCTAGGCTGATTAAAACATCTCTACCTGAACTGTGGAGGCAGGAGGGGGGTTATTCTGCTCCCTCTTCCTGACTTTCAGGTCTGAATGCCAAGGGACCCTTCCTACCAGTGTCCTGAACAGTTCAAAGTTTGCCATCCAGAAATCTGAAGTAGCAGTTTTGCTGAGCCCCCTCCTGACATGACCAAGAATTGAAAACTCTATTATTTTGTGCTCCCAGCTTCCACATCTTCCTTTAGTTCTTCTCTCTTTGTGAACAGCAGGTCTAGTGTGGCACACCAACTGGATGACTACCAGCTGCATCAGAAAGTTATCTTCCACACACTCTAGAAACCTCCCAGATTTCTTCTTTTGTTTAATATAATCTGGATATATTTTATATAATCTGGATTATATTTCCATCATATATCAGGGAAGCTGTAGTCCTCCATGAGAACAAGGGCTGGGAACCATGCAATAGAATATGGATGCTTTTTTTTTTTTTTTTTCTTAAGAAGATTCAAAGAGATGGACAATTATTTAAATATATCCTTACATTTAAACATGCTGTCCTTTTGTAAATTTTTTTAAGTTTACCATCTAAAGGTTAGATCAGTCATCATGGTCTCTTTTCCAAACAATATAGCTTTCTACACAAAATATCAGAAAAAGCTGCATTGTAACAAATTAAGTGGTAAAATATTGCATCTTAAATAAAGTCTGCTCTTGAACTAATAAGTTGATCATTATTCATTTGAGGAATATAAATCCAGAGTTGAAGGGCCCAGGCCTCCTGTGCACAAGGAACTTCAATATTTTAAGAAAACATGTTAATTGCATTTTATGGACTAACACCAGTTAAACATGTATTAATTATAGTTCTCCAAGTTTTTATTCTAGCATTATCACAGAATTTAATAGTAAAAAAATTATTTTGAAAGAATGAATGAGTGGTTGGATATGTGGTACTGAACAACTAAGTAGATGGTTTTATAAAACATTTTGATAATTTTATGTTCATTAACTTGGTCAAAATTTCAGTTTTTCCTTACAAGTCTACACTTCTAATCTGTCTTGTGTTTCCAGAAAATCATTAGAGCACAGTTTACTTCTCTGATGTTTTTTATAATGGCAGGTCTTAAAATACAGAACTTTTTCAGTAATTTAAACAGTAACTACTGTCAAGGAACTGGGCCACTGAAACTACAGACTCATTTTGTGTATAGCTAATAGGTTGAAAGTCATGTAAGCTTTCCTTTAAGAAGCAATCCATTAGAAGAGGAGTGTACATAGAAGAAAAACTGCTACTTTCTTTCACTTGCATCCTTAACAACATCCACATCCACTTCTCCCTGTCCTTCCAAGCAGGCTTTCTACAGAAAGTCACAATACTTTCAAAGGAAGTCAAACACTGGGAGGCAGTGGTTTCTGTCCCCAGCTCTAGCAAGCAGTGACACTGAGTACACATTTCTACTAGGCACAAACACACACATAAAAAGACACATGCCTGCCTGGTTTGCCACTTGGCTCTGAAAAGACAGCAGAACTTTTTTTCAGCACACACACAATCAGTGCTTCAGTAAACACAAAAACACAGACAATACAATTCTTTACTTCTTGTCTCATCAAAAGTGAAGGTTGCTGCTCAAATCAACATATACACAATGTACATGCCTTTCCAGTAACCAGTCCCCAGATTCCAGTCCTCTCCGTTTGCTGGCCCCAGACCTACATGTCTGAGATTTGCAGTCATGCTCCTGTGACCTACTTGCAGGCTGTCAGCTTTGAATTTTACTGCAATTCACACATATACACTCAGAATATAGAACACACCTACATGAAATAAATTTAGTTTAATAAGACTATAGGAATGACTGTGCAGTCAGGTATTCATACTGATTAGCAAGTTGTTTACACTCAATCAGACCATTCTTCCACTTCCTCTTTCTTCCCATGCAGCTACTCTGATCTACCTTGATCCTTCCCCTTCCCTTTTCCTACCATTGGCCCTATTCCAGAACATCCCATAGTAATTCTCAAACATTCCCACAGTCCCCTTAAAGCATGCCACACAATCCCAAAATTCTTTTCCCATCCTATCCCAATGCTTTGTATTCCTTCAAGTAATGAAACCTGCCTGCTTGCATGCCCTCACCCTAGTAAGAGCTGAGCTTCTTTGGATGACTCACCTTGCTGGGCTTTCTTGGTTCCAGATACCAATAACCCTGTGATTTAAGTATCTTTGTGCATGTGTCCTGTGACATACAGGTTCTTGCTAGTTACATTTGTTTATGGAGGAAACATTCTATCTGATCTGTCACATTTGTTAGCAAGTTAATTAGTTAGGTTTTTTGTTTCTTTGTTTGTTTTTACTATAAACAGCATTGAGAAAATCATTGAATCGAGTTATTTCTAGACCGGTTTGAGATTAAAACATTTCTTACTTAACCTTTTCTGTTGTACATGACTGACACCTTACTACTACATTCAATTACTGAAAAATATCTCTACTACTGTTTGCACAAGGACAAAGAGTGCTAATGTAGCTGTGTAAATGCACAGGAGGAAACTAAGGTGGAGTGGCTAAAGCACTTGTCTAGCAGATAGCACTTGTAGGCCATGCTTTGGGCTATGTCCTCCAGAATGGAATAAAAGATGATTACGCTATCAGAACGGTTGGATTCTGTGAATTAACTATATGCTTAACCAATAAGGCCTTCAAGCTTGTCTTACTAAATCGCTGGCATCTTAAACTGAAAGAAAATTAACCCACTCTCTCCCCCACACAGATATTCTCAACGGTGAATTGATGAATTGTTTCATGTTTTGTTTTTTTTGTTCTCCCTCCCCCCAGGGCAACCTCTTAAATAAATGATGATTATCTGTTTTATTAGTTAACAAGCTTATAGATTTCTTCATAACTGCAAATTTTTTTTGATTGTTGTACAATTTTTACTTTTATAAGTTTTCAGAAATTGTACTAAATTTGCTTATTTCCATGCCTGAACAACTGCAAATTCACTTTATCCTCCTTTTTCATAAAATCAATAGAAAGTATTAAAGGCTAGTTTGTTTCATCAAATTACATGATTTATGAATGCTGTACATAAGAGTCACATTAAGTTCAAAGTCTATGAAGGCCTTGCACTATTTTCTAAACAAATATGAAAGTTCATAGAAAGGAAAACTTCATTTGGCAAGTACTGAAGAAGGGGTGGAAAATACTTGTGACTTTGTCTTAGAACTATTGCCATTAAAACATGGTAATATACTTCGTTATTACTAGACATCTGTTGGCAATTCCAATCAAAAGAATAATTATTTATGGAAAAAAAAAAAGAGAAGAATATTTGTCTGAGGTCATTATATTTATTTAATTACTTTCATTTGGTCTAATGTTGTTAGCAGTGAAATTGTGAAGATAATGACTAGAATGTTTTCCAAAATCCAGCAGTACAGTCTTGTGGAGACAAGTGGGGAGAATTCATGCCTAAAGGGCAAAGTAATAACTGCTCTGCCTGTGCCAGAAAAGAGGATCTTGAGAACTCTGGGATGATGACAAAGTGAATTGAACAAATAAAAGACAACATGAAATGGAAAGCAGGTTGTGTGAACTCTGGAAGAGGAAACACGAAGAAAGAGGTATTTCTGCTGACATGAAAATATATTAATTTTCTTGTCAGCTATGGTGTTATTGCAACTCAGGGAACAACCAAGGAAGAATGAGTAGATGAAGTATCTAATTCTGTTCTGAGTGACAGTCGATCAAAATCATCGCTGTTATATGGAAATCGCTCACCCAAAATATAATATTATTGAATCTGTAACTGTCCAATCTGCACACAGTTGACAACAGTAACAGTCTTATGACTTGGGTTTGGAATTTTAAGAAAGAGGCAGTAAACTTATAACTCCTTAAAATACACTGACACACATAAAATGCCCTAAGGCTTTTTCAGACTTTTCATACAAACCAAATACGAGGATTCTTCCTGTGTGGTCAAAAGGAATGCAAAAAGAGATCTGGGTCAGCCTCACTGAAGAAGTTAGGACAGAGGCAGACAAGCTTCGGTATAATGAAAAGTTCTAATTTTTCATTTTCATCAGTGAAATTTAACCTTTAAAAAGAGAGCTCTGAATAAAAGATAAACACAATCTCACTATCGTTCTGATAAGCTAAGAACAAATGCAACTCATCAACTTCTCCCATCTAAAAGTATAAAAAGAAATGTGTTATCAGCTATTTACTCTAGCACAAGTGCCGTAAGTTAAATGCTACAAGGAATCAAGCAATAACTGGGGCTGTAGCCTAGCAACTTGTTGCATGTTAGAAGATCTTTGCTCCTGAATTGAACATCACTGACACAATGACCTCAGAGCAAAGGGAAACATTTTCAAGACCCTGGCTAAGTGAATGTATCAATAAAAATGTATTTGCAATCACAACCCAGGAATCACATGTAAAATATTTTATTTTACTCTATCACTGCAGCGCATTGTTTAAAAACACAGGTCTGTGTACACCTTTGAGTTATCTGCCCCAGCTCTTATTCCACAGCAGAAGGAGTAAGGCAAAAGCACTTCCTATGTAAATACTTCTTACAAATCTGAACTAAGCACTGGGTCACAAAATGTACAAAATGCTGGATATGGACACATTAGCATAACAGTATTAAGCTATAAGCTACAGTATTTGTGGACATATATAAGTATATGTGCATGGAAAGGATGCTGTAATGTGAGAAGCTCTGAGGAAGAAGCAGATCATTCCATTGCTTCAAAGAACTATTGCAGTATGCCAGCCTATAGTGCTAGATGCAGTTTTCCCACTTGGTAAGGATGTAAAAGCCCCAGATAATCCTTTAGAAATCACAGAATCATACGAGTTGGGAGGTGAAAGGGTACTCTGCATTCTGCTCAAGATGATTCTAGCACCTATACCCTGAAGGCACAGCGACAGAATTTTGGAGCTTATCAATAGAAATGTAAGATGAAATATGAGGGTAGAGATTGAACTGTCCTTGATCAGTAGTCAAGAACAGCTCACATCTTGACACTGAAAATTGCCAAGCCACATTGTCTTAGCCACAGAATTTCAATTTGCTGGGCAGAGGCAAACACAAAATATGGTCTTGATAACTCAATTAAAAAATTCTCAGGGATTTCCTACAAGTAATTTACATTCAAGTAGCAATATTAATCATCAAAGTCATCCAGCATACTTTGACATAAATCTCCAAGCCAAGTACACAGTGTTCCTTCTTCATCCACACACATGAATCATTCACCTACTGCAGCTTAAGAGATGAACTTCTTTGGACTGAAATACAATACTTCCTATGCCCCATGCCAAATCAGTGAAATTAGAAACTTACCAATTATTTGCACGTGGCATGGAATAAATGAAGAATGATGTTGGCTAAAAGTCTTACTCGATGTGACTCTTGGCTAATTAATAGCATGTTCCATTGATCTCCACATTACCAAGCATTCAGACACTCCTGAATAACACCCTCTAACAGTCCCCAAAAGTAACTGTGGAAGGCAGGAAACCTGAGACCAAACTAACTGAAACATAAATTCCACACAGATCCCAATCATCTAAGTTTGAGATTCAGTTCCGTAATCGAGTTAATTTTAGTTTATGTTATTTCCTTCATTGATGACTGGGGAACAGTAAATTTCAACTACGTTTTTATCTCAATTTTATTTCCAGACAAAATCAGTTGAGTAAGATCTAGATTGTCTACTCAGTGAAAAGTCTTAACTTATTTTTCATGAAAACACTTGGAAGACATATATGTCATCAGAAACATACCTGAGAACAGGTTTAAGAGCAAAGAAACAGAAATTATTTCACCCAGAAATAATCAATAGATCAAAGTTAAGATGTGCATATAGCTGTTCCTTAGTTAGCATTTGCTAAAATGAGTTATTTTACTTTGGATACTCACAATTTCTGTTGCCCTGGATGCTGTGTACACCCTAGTGTATATTCTTCCCTCTCATCCCTGTACTTGCAATTACTTAATTAAGAAAAAAAAAGGAAAAAAAAAAGAAGAATATAAATGTCAAGGTGACCTACCTGCTTATTATACACTTCAAAGTATCAGCATTCAACACAATAAAATCTGTTCTTTTGACTACACTTCAATGCAGTGCATTCCTTTTATAAAGCACTAATTGGATGTTACTTCTAACCAGATTTCTAGTCACAAAAAAATTATCAGACAACCTTTTACATTCATATTTGCTATCATGCATACATATTTTGTTGGCTGAAATGTTTTCTGTCTCCAAATTTAGCTTCAATCCTTATGTTTTATTCTTAACACTTGTTTCAAAAGCAGGCATTGCTTTTCCCAATTGCATTACAATTTCTAGTACCTAACAGGTATTCCAGTAAATAATTCCTAAATTAAAAAATTATTAATTGTGAAACTTTTATCCTATATTTGATATTCTTTTTCAACTAGAACCAAACATTTTTGAACCGTCAGTTACAGTGTCTACTGAATTTCACCAGAAGGAATTAAATTACAGGAAATACTTTGTAGTGCACATAGAAGACACAGACACAACATTCACATAGCAAAAATAAAATGTATGCTCTGTGTAAACATTTCTTTCTACTTCATCAGGAGAAAGCTAACACACACACTCAAAACAGCCCTTTATACTTAATAAATTTCAAGGAGTAATAGCACAAAGCATGTAGTATTTAAACAAATCATCATTAGAACAATTAATGTCTTAGGAAATGCATGATATTTTTTAATGATTCTAGTCAAAATAATACTGAATTCAGACTTTTCACAGAAAAAAAAAATCTGTTTATGAATATAAGACTACATTAGAATTGAATATTTTGTCTTTGATGGAGAAAAGACTGTCCCTCAGAAATTCATCTCAGACATTTGCAAAGTAACAAAAATGACAGGTACTTTGCTTACATTTACTGCCACTACAAAACTCCGAACCATCTCTTTAGAATATTTTGGTTGACTAATCAATAAAGAAAGAACCAGGGAAAAAAAAAATCCCTGGAATTACAAACACTTTGTTGTTGTTGTTGTTGTTGTTTGTTTATTTTTGATCAATATCCATTAGATTTTTAGCTACTTCTATACAGATAAACTTCACAGGCCTTCAGGAGGAAAACTGCTTAGAGTTCACTATGCAAATGTTCTTTATAAAATACTAAAGCACTAAAAAGATATTATATATCATCAGAACTAATACATGATCTCATGTATATTTGCTAAGCAGACTGAAATTTCTATTTTTTGTGGTTGGTGCATGTGAAACAAACTTAAAATGCTGTAGATGAAACTATTTATTTTCTTGATAGCCTGAATTTTAGCCTGAAAGACTGGTTAGGACTCTTTTTTTCAGATCTTAGAACATGAATGATGCTCTAAAAAAGACTGAAGTTTGAAAAAAGAAATTAAATTCTCTTTCTCCTTTTTGATGTAAAGGGACTCTGCTAGCCTTCATTTATGCACAGTAAAATTCTGACTTATCTGTCCTTTTAAGGTAGTGATTGCCCTTCTGTAAAGCGTATTTTAAATTTGAGAGAGATGGAGTATAGGGCAATATATATATATATATACCAAAAGATTAAATTTTCAGGAAATATTTATACACAAGTATAAAAAAATATCAATTTTACACCTCAGTCTGTTTGTAGAAAAGAAACTTAATTGAAATCTTCAATCCTTACATCTTCTTTTCCCATTTTACATCTCTTACACAACGACAAAGAATGGAATCTTAAGAACAAGCATAGATACAGACATTATTATTCTGTTTCTTACCAGAACACAGTGAATTTGATACATAGAGATAACTTATTTTTCCAGAATATAGTAGCTTAAAGAATCTTTCAACACTAGCTGGAATTACAAGCTCGTTATTTCCTACTAGCCCCCCAGAAAGGGTGTTGTAAAATAAAATAAGTAACAAAAATCATCCTTGAGAAGTAAGAAACCTGTGTTAAAAATCCTTTGTATGTTCAAAACTTGGCTGAATACAACCCTGAGCAACATGACAGAACTTTGAACTTAAATTTCAAGGCTGGCCCTGCTGTGTGCAAGAGGTCGGACAGGATGACCTTTAGAAGACCTCACAACCTTTTTCTGATTCTAGACATGGGAAATTGTACACAGGAAAAACAGACTTCAGAACAGAATTAGGAGATAAATAAATATCCTTATTAAGCTTCCAGCTATAGTGTAACATAAATTTGTAACAATCTCTGGAAATAGGAAAGATGATTCTATGATGTGTGATTAAAGTTAGTATTGAGAATCATCACTATTTTTGATACAACATAGATTGATTAACATCACTTTCTATTCTAGAGCTGTTTTCAGCAATGTATGACTTCTACAAAAAATCAGCTGGCCTAGCTAAATAAATGACCTCTGGGTCATGTGTCCTTGCCTTGAGCGTGTTTTTATTTTTACTCATTTCTACAGCAGTTCTGTCAGAATGGTTGATTTCAAACTTTCACCCATGGAGAGCAGAAGGCTTGTGAAACTGGAATCACTCTGACATCAAGGAAATTGAGAAAGCTTCTGAAAGCTCAAACATCCTGACATTGCTACTTTAATTGGTTTCCTGTATGTTCTGTGTACAAGAAAAATACAAGAAAAATACAAGGCAAACTTGAAATATGAAGGAAAAAAAAAAAAAAAAAAAGAATAATTTCCAAGAATACATCCCACAAAAAATTCATTTAATAATATATATATATACAAACTGTGTGAAAATGTACTTTCAAGCCTGTAGTAATACCTATTATATTGGTCGAACTATTGGTATTACATTGCAAAACATTTATCATTAAGGAAATTAATTTTGGAATGCAACTACATTAGACAATATGAAGAAGGTCTCTACTGATTAAAAGTATGTTAATTGAACTACACAGAAAAGTAGTCACTTTGCCACACTGCAATGAGTGAATGCTTTTGATCCTCTTGTATGCTACACATGGAAACATAACAAAATTTGTTTTTGTTCTCATGAGTATGGTTTGTAGAAATCCTACCAACATGCCACCAACTCCACTTCCAAAAATTCTGAATGAAATACTGAAGACAGTTTCCTCAGAGCTTCTATAAGTAATGTTAATGTGCAGCTTGTTTGGCACAGTTTATTTGCCTCCAGAGTTGTAAAACTTACTGTTTCCAAATATTTCCAGACTAATAGCAAAAACTCATAATTAGTGATAATTAGTGGGTTTAACAGTACTTTGCTCATCACTCCTTTTTTTTTTTTTTTTTTTTAATAAAGATCTTATCCAGGTGAAAAGCCCAAAAGTCTCTTGTTTCAGAAAAGTTCAAATGAACTTCATCCATGAATTAATTCAGTTCAAACTGAAGAGATTCCTCAGAAGATTTGCATTTTGCTACCACTGCCTTCAAGAAGGACACTTTATTTTGTTATCATTACGTAACATTCTTGGCAACCATATGAACTGATTTTATCAGTGTTACCTCCTGCTTACAAGAACACTATTCAGCATTGTTAATTATTAGGATTGATATCTTTTTTATTGATGAAACTATTAAATGTAATACAAATATGGTACTAGGAAAAATTCCTATTTCTGCTCACTAGATCATAATATATTGTGACAGTATCTACGGTTTTAGCTCTTGCTGCACACTGCTTTGATCTCTTTGTATCTTGATTAACCATGGTGACCTAACATTTGTTATGGGCTACTTGAATTCAAATTACTTAAACCTTCTCAGTTTCTCCTCTTGCTGTGACAGAATTGACAAAACTGTATTTTTTGCAACAGATAAATTCAGAAGTAGTGTTCTTCTAAAATTAATACACAAATTGCTGTATGTTTTTGGGCTTTGCTTCAAAGTAGTAGTCTAAACAATTCATGTATGCACTTTCAGATTTCCTATTTACGATCCAATAAAATAACTGAGTGTGTGGAGTGATGTTTTTCCCTCTTTTAGGAGTCCTGTCTCACATAAAGATGTACAGGGCAACACAGAAGTCTTCAAATAGTTATTTTAAACTAATAACAAATCATTCCTTTAGTGATGCACATGAAAAGAACAAGTACACTCTCATCTGCTGCCACTGCTGCCAGAGGATTTTTCAATGGTGCCACTTTTCAGATACATGACCTGCATGTAGAAGAGTAAGAAATTGCTGTTACATCTATGAAACATTTTTAAAATACTGCCCCCTCATGTTATTAGTAATAGTGAATATTACTTTGATGCACAGATAAATACTCTCTGCTTTCTTTGAAGTAGTTATGTTCCAGTGGTTAAAACTGAAATATCTACTTCATCATCTGTAGAAAGATGAGACTTAGTGGTAAAAACATTGTATAAAAATGGTAATAAATCCATCACATTTATTGTTATCATTACATTTTGAGATGTTTGTTAGGTCAAGCTTTTAAACAGTGCTGTCACAGTCTCAGGACTCCTAGGTCAAAGAAGGATCATATCCAATCTCACAGTGACTCTAAGGACAGGAGAGGTTTTGTGTTATATGGAGTTATTTTCTTTCTTTTCTGAAGTTGGTGCCAGTGCACCCTTGACTGTTTCTACCTCATTCAGTTCCCTCCAAAAACTGTTTTGGGGAGAGCATCATCCCTGAACACATAAAAACTAAGCTGTACCTGTGATCAATATCAAGAAAAGTGGTGGCTCGGCATTAGAGACTTTTCACAGGTGATGCTGGGGGTGTAGGTATTCAGATATCAGCTATTGCATATGAAAACGCAACACTTGTTACTGCTAACTTTTCTAGCTCTTTGATCACCACATCAAAATACTTGTATGGCCAAGAGATACTAAACGTACTTCTTGCCATAAAAAAATGAACAAGAGTTCATTTGTTGAGAGTGCACAAGCAGAATACAGCAGATGTTGTTAAGGACATCCGTGACTATGTTAAAACAGGTATGGGTTTTCAGGTGAGTACCAGGTCATGTAGTGTCATCAGTCACTCATGACATATTTCTGGAAGATAAAACACATTTAATATCTCCAGCTGCACAAGTTGACAACCTTTTATGGATTTTCACCTAAGTTTTTGTTTTTCAGACTTCATATTCCATATATATAATTAATGAACTCCTATTACCATGAAATGATAGTACTTTGTGCAAGTATTTCACATATTTTGGATATAGCTATTTTGTACTATTTTTATGAAAGATATTTTAAAATATATTATTTAAAATGTCTGAAAATAAAGTTATAACAGAAACTTATACAAAAATTTAGTTTTACAGCAACATCAATCTAAATATTTCACTCTAACATTTGTATTTAATTTCCATGGACAAAAACCCCTGTGTGCATTTGAATGGTTTACTGCACTATTAAATACTGCAACCTCCAAAGAAGATAAATATCAAGTCTGATATAGATTAGAAAAGAAGCCTAATGCTAGAAGATGGAAATAAAAGAGCAACCTAGATATATTTGTTTGATTTTGCTATAATAAATCAATAGGGTAATATGCAAGCTTAAGTATATACAACAATACCTCCAAAGAGCTTAATGAAATGGCTTGTATTCAGAAAACGTTTGTTAGTTGAGGAGGTTCCAGAGTTGTCTCGCTCCAATTTATAGGAGGGAGAGGAAGTTCTTTTTACATATGTATCCCCGGCGTGAGATTAAGAAACAACGATTCAAATGTTGGTCTGACCACTATCTTAATTAGGGAGATGGGGAAGGGGAGGATGAACACTATTATGAATTAGGGCAATAGGTAAGGGAAGGAGGGTGATAGAAAAGACAGGAAAGAAGAAGCAAGGAGTCTGTAGGAAGAAAGAGGGAGATAGTCACCACTATGGATCCACTGTGGTTCGTAATTTAGTTATTGATCTTCAGTAGTGGTGGGTCGTAGGGCATTGTTGTTCCGTTGATGTCAACGGTGACCACAGCGATGATGGTCCCTTTTCAAGGGTTCCAAAGTGGTCGCGTCAGCTCTCTTTAGAGTGACAGTTCAAATTCAAAGTTGTTGAGTCAGCTCTCCTTGGAGTGGCAGCTTCTGGCTTTGGGATCTCAGCAGACACTCCTTTGTTCCTATCTTCTGGGCCTTGCCAGAAGATAAGAGTAAGCAGGGATGTCCATCTGCATCCTGTTTTTCACAGGACACGATGGTATCATTCCCCAGTTCTCCCATACCAAGCTGGAGCTATTTAGTCACAGGCCAGATCTTCTGCCAGTAAATATTCCTGAGTACTCTCTTCCAGAGACAAGCAGGTCTGGAGGAAAGTGCTTTCAAATGTCCACAAAGTGGTGTCAACTGTCACACGGTAGCACCCATCACTTGCCTCCTCAACAAATCAATCAGTCTTATCACAAGAAATACCTCAGGAAACAAACTTTGAGCCAAAAAAACAAAGAAGGATTCTCACAAGAGTGTTTTTTGTACAAGAAAGCAACTCTGCAATCTCAGGATTACAGCACAGTATTATGTCTTAGATCCCCTGCTACTTCTGCAAATTCTCCCAGTTCAGTATGATTTTGAGTGCTGTCAATTATTATGCTTTTCTTACAGTTCTAATTTCTGGAATGATGTTACACCTGTGGCAAATATAGTGTTGTTTATTCATGAAAGTTGGTATTGTGAAAAGGTGAAAAGTGCAAGCTGAAGAAATCATACTAGGCACAAATACATGAATCAAATACCACTATTTTCAAGTACATCTTGACTTACATCTACAATGCATACAGAAAACTTGAACTTCCAAATAGTAAAATGCTGTGATTCTCAGGAAATGGCTTTGCTTCTGTGAAAACTTCACACATTTCATGGGATAACCATTCCTGGATATGCTAACAAACAAGGAAGAAATAGTCAGCAATGTCATAATCAACAGCAGCCTTGGCTGTAATGTCTATGAAGAATTGAGTCTCAATGCTACACTACAGAAATGCAGCCTTCCTGCTTTGTTTTGCCAATTTTTCATTCCTTTTATAGTTTTCTGCCCTCATAAACAAGCTGCCGGTTAGTTGAGACAAACCGCCTGGATAACTGTACATCCAAGCATCGTGTCGATGGTTAGAAGCAGTAAGCTTTGTTGATTTGCTGACTTCTTTGCTGTTCCCTACATTCATTTTGTGTCCCCCTAAACTGAATTTCATTCCCAGCTTTAAAACCTCACCTGCCTAAAATCTCATACTGCTTTTCTTTTTCTTATGCTATTACCACAGAGGTACAAAGGTTCTAGTTTTCAGACTGTTCCTTTTTTATAAAATCTGTAACAAACTTGCACATTAACAGGAAACAACAGCAAAAGCTTTCTTAACTTCTTACATCCTATTTAAAGTTCAGTGCTCACATATGGCTAAACATGCCATGCAATGGATGTGCAGAGACCACTACCTGCTGGCCATCAAAACCAAACAGAAGGTAACAAGTCAAACTATTTAAGAGGAATAATTGGACAGAATATAACTTATTTTATTGCCCACTGTACAGTGAATGTTTGGACAAATTCATGCCTAACATCAGATGAATTTACTTCAGTGAGTTTTACTTCCTCAGATTTCAATAACGCACTGCGATGTTCACTGGAACATGAAAGGCCAAGGAATTTGGCAGCAGCCACACTGTGCAATACAGACAGAGGCAGTGATCTAAAACTCTGTCAAAGCAGCTACTGCAGGAAGCTTGCCAACATATATGGCAAAAAGGAAAACTTTTCACAGATCGTTAGCTAGATTGTGTTTTGGCCAGCTGCAAGACAGAACCTAGCTGTTATGGGTGTCTTAACTGTTTTCACTGTTCTATCCTCCTGATTTTAACTAGGGATTACATTACCACTTCTACAGAAAAGCTTTCAATAATTTAGGCCTGGATTCCTTAGCCATGGAGTAAGGATTCAAGCGAGTCCTACAGCAGTAAGACTACTAGCTCAGATGAAGTTCAGATTTTGCAGTACCAAAGTTTCATAAATCTGTAATCCATAGACATAGCTGACATATACAAACGACATCAATTCAAAACTACAATGTGATCTTACAGGATGTATGGTAAATCTAAACCCATATGTTTATATATAATATAAAATACACCTTCTTAGTTCTAACTCATTTCAAAATATACTTAAGTAGTATATCTTAAAAATTCAAGACATGTTTAACAGGTAATAAAATTCAAAACAAACAGAACAGAAAAAAAGAAAAAAAAAATAAGCTTAAACTAAACCAGAACTAACAAAGATGTGGCTCTGATTTGCCATTCCACAAAGCTGGCTATTTATCACCTTAACTCTCTCGAGGGGAGTGTAATATGTAACATTGAGAAGAAGCTCCAAAGTGTACTGTACAATTTTGTTCAAAATATTCTAATAAATAAATAAATAAATAAAAATTCAAAGACATGTTTGCACTGTATTACACCAATACAACATTAATAAAGCATTTAGAAATAAAAGGTTGCTAAACTTTCTATTTGCATCTGCAATGAAAAGGCATTTCCTTCCTCAGCCTGTGCCTACTCCAGGAGCCATCATATGCTGCTGGATCTATTTGAAGTATGCAAAATAAGTAGAAGATATATTGCTGCACACAGACATTTCTGTACTCAAAAGAGATAAAGTTTTTCATAAGGAGAAAATAAGTTTTTAGTAAGAAAATACAAACTTTTATTTTTAATTAAAAAAACAAAACAACTTCTACTTGTCTCTGATTTCCTTTCATCTGTGAGCCAGACAAGAACCAAGCAGATCAGTGGCAGCAGAAAGCCTGACCACATCTATCTTCAAACACCCGTGCCAAACTGAGCATGAAGTTGCTTCTTTCTAAAGCTTGAGTAGAACAAGAGAGAAAGACATGTCAAGGAATATGGTGAGATAGGAAATCTGTGAAGAGAGAACTGTCCGGTATTCGAGGAGAAAAAACCCAACAAAACAAAACAACAAAGGAGTCAATAGACCAACCATCCAAGGGAGAGAAGTCTTGGAAAATAGGTCTGATGGGAATGAACAATCAGTGCCTGTCCAAACACCTGCACTGCCTCACATAATTGTCTTTCGCTTAGCTACTGCAAGTCTGCTGTCCCTTATACGCAGAATATCACTTTCTCTCCTCTCTCTTTCAAGCACTGAGACTTGTCCTGGTTTCTTTGTCTTCTCTTCCTTGTCTAAATTTTTCCACTCTGCTCTGAAGGTATGCTTACTATTACACATTGCCAGAGCAGTCGTGCAACATCATTACAGCTCTAAACTGAATTTAATTTTTTACCTCTCATCATTTTCACAATCAGTGAACAGAATGGATCTACTCTTGGCATCCAGATGGACTCAAAAGCTGTGTTATATGATAAGCTTACTTTCCATAGGCCCTTATCTGAACTGTTGCTCATAGTGGAAGCCATGAGGCAAATGTGAAAGGAAATGATATTCCTACAGGCAGTGCTGCCTTGAAGGACTGGCTTCTATCCCTTCTTTTCCTTCACATGATATCATTTAAACCAGCCTCCTAAGGGTGACTATTATGTATTCTTGGGTACTTTTTCAGTACTTTTTGGGCACTGAATTTGAAGAAGCACTGAAAACTCCTAACTTCTGTTAAAATCAAAGACAACCTCTGCCTTGGACAGATTAAGTGCTATGTAATAAAAAGTCCACTGAACTATCAGGCACTACTCATCGCTACCACAGTATCCAAAATCAGCAGAAGCTTTTTCATGTTTGCTTTCTGTACTTCAATTGCTCACCTGAAACACTATTTCCACTCTCAGAACTGGGTACTGTAAAGAAAAAGACTGATACCTTTTGCAAACTACTGAGAGCCTAACATGATAAGAATCACAGAAAAACCCCTGGAGGAATAATTTTGTCATTACAGTGTGTTTTGAATAGGGTGAAGTAAGTAAAGCCCATGGCCATACAGAGAACAAGGAGAATAAAACAAAACTATGCAGAGCCAATCATTAAGTGAGCATTATCCCTCCTGTGCACTGAATGAAGTGTAACTGCTAGGAAGGAGGAAAACACAGTATGTGATTCTGTAATTAAAGCATGTGCCATTGTGCATAAGCATGGGGAGGGCAAAATTAAGAACACCCAGACAGCGCTCATTCTCAAATTTCACAACTTTTAGCTGCAACACTCCTGTGCCTTAATGGAACTGTTTTAATAGGGCTTTTCAGATGGTAACAGTCCCAAGACTGAAGCAGAGCAAAATAAAAAGCAGAAATGGAAAGCACTCTTGAATCTCATGAGCAAGTGTAAATGGTCAATCTAGAAAATAAATTCTCACTTTTTACTGGGAATCGATAAAGTGACATCACAGCACTGAAATGTAAGAGATGCAGGAAGGTGTCTTTCTTCTTTTTTGGTGTTTTGATTACTTGAACTATTCAGTACAGAGCGTGAACAGCGATTTTCAGTACAATGGCTGCTGTTACTCTCTGTGATAAACTACAGTTTGAAAGAATAAAAATGCACAAGAGCAGTATGAAGTTATATGAATATTTATTCTATTTCTCTGTTAAAATTTTCCATTTAAATTCATTGTTTGAGAACTTAAAAAGAACACTGCTATGAGTCTGAGGAGTAAAGATTTTTGCCTATCTCACAATTTTCATCATTAAGTTATAGACACAAAAAGAATTTCCATGTAAAATGACTAAACACAGCCCTCATATATTAATAGGTTATTTCTGCCACAAATGTAGTTTATATAATTCTAGAGGTACTGTAAATTACTGTTTTTTTGTGTGTTTTTTTGTTTTTGTTTTTTACATTTACTGAACAAGCCTAACTAGTTTTACCTTTTATAATTATTTAGTTTCATGTAACATATTAGACTATTACAGAAACAAAATTTTCACGTAAGTGCAATATAGCGTTATCTAAAGTCACAGATTAAAAATTGAGACACTTCTGTAATTTATATATTACTACACTTCCAGGTTCAGCATATTTAAATTCATAGAGAAACTGGTATTTACAGAGCCATTAGCACTCTACTCACTGCAGCTTGTTTACAAAAGGGTCATTAAATTATTTAAGAAGTTATTCTATAGTTTATTTGGTAGAGTTTATGGGCTTTGCACCAGATGGTCTTCATTCATTACATTAAGTTGCATATAATCATTATGGTGAGCTCCTGAAATTGACTTTTTCTGCATTATGACTGCTCTCATGAAATCTTTTCCAGTAGTGTGAATTTGTGCAATTAAGATATGTGTATTTAAATACATGCTAGTCCAAAGCCAAATACTCTCTTTTTTTTGTTGTTTGTTTGTTTTACAGCCAACAGTCTGAATAGGGACTTACACTCAGGCGAGTTCTTCATAAAGTATTGTATAAAACACTGAAAAGACTCCTTAAAAGTAGTCTCAGCAAACTGCTGGTGTCTTGCTTTAAAGTTACCTGGCTGGTCACGTTTATACAAACTTCTCTCAGGTATTGTGAGAATCACAACACTCAGCCTTTAAGAAGTGAAACAGGCATGTGGTGTTCTCATCTCTGTAGTTACATGACAATTATCTGTGATTTTTTCCAGAAATAGACACATAACTTCGATATTAACTGATTTCGATGCTTGGTCTTTTACAAATGTTAGATGTTCAGAATTGCAAAATTTTGCTTTACAAGTTTAAATAAGTGTATCAAATCACCAAGCTCTTTCAATCTTTTTACTAGCATTCTGTGCTACATTATCAGAATACTAAGTTTTTCCACAAATCAATTGTCCTTCAAACAGCTTTTCTGCATCTGTTATCGGCAAAGACATGATGAGACAAGAAAGAAAGAAAGAAAACTGTGCATCACGGCTGTGCCAATTTCATCCATTTCCTAAGTGCATAATTCTTATAATCCCTAATTTTTTTGCTAGGAACAGCCTAAGTGCAAGGCTGTACCATCAGAGAAGCAGCTCATTAGGAAACAGTAGCACTGGAGAAGGAAGTTGTTAATGAAAGAAGACAGATTTACCAGAAGCAATGCATTAAACAAATCATCCAACCCATTGAAGAGATGATGCAATTGCAAACACCGCTGCAATTAATTTTAAAAACACTTTTCAAACTAACAGTTTTAGTATTCATTAGATTAGGACACGAATTCCTAGGAATTGCTAAGAGTATGCTTGTCTCTTCATGTTCAAAATAGCCAACATTTGCCAACATATCCTCTATTTGACTGTATGGCAATATTGGTCTGTGATCACTGAACTACACAACTTTTTAAGAGTGCCCTCAGGCTGTCAAGGACATTTGTGAATCTATGTGAAGAAAGAAAATACGCAAAACAACAACCTGGACCTGAAATCACTTTTCTTTACATGACAATTCAAAGCAATGGTTTAACTATAAAAGGCAAGTTTTAATTACAATAAACATTCAAGACATCAGTATATTATCTTGCCCTTTAAACTGAACATAATTTAGTCCCATGTGAAAACTATTCAGTAAGGTCTTAAAAATATTATCAATCTAATTATTTTCCAATACCAATGATGCTATTAATAATCTAAACAGCTGCAGTGTCAGTGGATTTAATTAACAGTTAAAAATATGAACAATAGGGAGCTAGACAACATGCTGGTTTTAAAGATGTGCAAACTGAAAGCATTCTCTCCTTGTACCTGGAATATTGATGACCCCAATTTGCTCTAGCTCACTGCATGAAAGACAGACACAAGTCTATTCCAAATTATTATGAAGATACAAAGGAATTTTCAGAGCTTTATTTTCCTTTGAAACCACTTCAGAATGCAGGTGTTGATATCAGTTCTTGCCCTACTGCGCCCGCTCGAGCTTGGCTGACAGGTTGCCTTCCTAAAGTTTCACAAGATGACTGAGAACTGCCAGAACAGGCCTGGGGAAACAAACAGCGCCACAAATAAACTCAAAATAAAACAATGTGACTTGAAATTCTTCAGCAAAAATCTGAAATTTATGCCTCACTTCACTAATGTGACCAAGTATTTACAAAAGTGTAAAATTCTGTGGTTACTGAGCTTATATTTCACGGTCAATAAATGTGCCAGCACAAATTATTTGGGGAGTTGTTCTTATCCCATCTCCTGACCATTTTGATGAAAAGTACATGTATTACAGAAAAATAAGAAAATCTGTAAATTGTTAATCTGCTGTTCTCTCTGGATGACATATTTGCAGACTAGTCCTCCACGCTGATTCTCCACCAGAGGTATTTCAAAAACTGACTCTTTCCATTTGCAACTTCCTTAAGTTTTTTTAATAATTGCATCAGCAATTATTATTATTATTATTATTATTATTATTATTATTATTATTATTAT
>JAPSGF010000025.1:1161754-1172183 GCA_035772895.1 Perdix hodgsoniae | reverse complement strand
TATTATTATTATTATTATTATTATTATTATTATTATTATTATTATTAATATATTAATATATTAATAATATATTAATAATATATTATTAATAATAATAATTTCTTAGCCCATAAGCTTTAAAAAGAACTATCCCTGTCATTTTATTTTCTGGAAACTTGGATCAGGATAACCCGGACCTTCTTTTTTGTAGTAGCACATCTGCCATCTGTACAACATCATTACAACTTTCTTACTTCCATCTTTAAAAACCTGCTGAAAACAGGAATCAGAAGAGTCTCAAATGAGGAGCTCAGTTTTCTCTAGGAGGCAATCTGAAAGCACCATATTTGTCTTTGGTTTGTGCCTTAGCAAATCCTAAGCTTATCTGCCAAGTTTCAGTTTCAAGTGGAATAAGCTTTTCATTGCGGCCCAGAACACTCACTCACACAGCTAAGTCGACATTACTTGTAGCTTTCATGTGTCCCAGTCTTTCTGAAATGACAGCCAGTTTGGACAGTCTGCCCTGCCTTCCTCGTGTTTGATGATGCCGGTAACAGATGAATGGGCGGCACACAAGACTTTTCAAGCTGCCTATCAACATGAGTAAAGACTGTGAGGCCTAATGACAATTTAGTACTGACAGCCTTTGACGAGAAATATGCTCTAGGCAAATAAGGAATAAAGTATCTTTTCAGAGTACTTCACAGATAATTTTGGCATGAAACTAGGCTTACTAACATGAATATTTTTTCATACTCAATACCCACTTTAAATAGTTTACATTAATAATTTAAGACTGTATAAACCTACTGGCTATTCAGATTTGAGGTAACCTAATGTGAAAATCAAAGTCAGTGCCATGTATTTTAAAACCCAAAGTTGTATGTCTCAACTTTTATTTAACTGGAGCCCGTGACTTGGTAAATCACCAAATAACACTAACTTCGTAATCCTGAAACTGAACTGGATTTGACTGCAGTACATAGCTTCTTTGGCTCCTTCTGTGGTCAATGTAAGCATTTACTTCTAATGGTGTTAAGGCTCAGATGAAAATGTTAAATATTGGAGTCAATTGCAAGGTCATTACTTTTTTTTTTTTTCCCCCAAAGTAATGAAAACATAGTACTTGTGCAATGCAGAATTACAGGTTAATTGACACGATCCTACAGAGTGGCTCTAAGCCTTGTTCAATTTAAAACACTGATTTAAACAATTTCAAAGTATCATTTAAAGGATTAAGTGTTAACAAGAAGTGTTAGTCACAGTATAAGTTCTACAGCAAAGCTATCTGTGATTAAAGGAAAAAATGAAAGAAAGATATTTTTAATGTAAATTCTGCAATAAGAAATTGATCTAAGCAAGTATGAAAACAACACTTGCTAAAACTATTACAAAGGCAGACTGAGGATAAATCTCGTAAGCAATGTTTGCCTACTAATTCATCTTGGTGTTTCTGCAATAAGGAAGATAATTATTGTAAGACAAAAAAAAAAAAAAAAAAAAAAAAAGAGGAAGAAGAAAATCCTCACACAACAACTGGGTAAGTTTACTGGCAACTTCCTTGCTATGATATTGATGCAATGTTATAAGAAATCATTCTTTGTTCCCACCTTTTGACTTATTTCCATAATAAAGACCCACACTAATCCTTCTTTTCAGTATCTTTTACAAGCACAGAGAAGATGGTAGGATCAGAGAAGATCACAATGTTTTTTTCCTAATGGAACTAAAAAGAAAAATAAACAAACAATTTATTCTACACAATTACATTGGCATTTCCCAAAAAGGAAAATACACAAAATCAAAAAGGAAAGCATCTAAGTCTCAGTTTTCTGAATATCAGTAAGCCATAGATGAAAAAGAGGGATAATAAACTAAAAATTTTTTACAAAGACATAAAATTTTCTATAATATATATCCTTCATCACACTGAAGAAGAAAAAAAAAAAAAAGAAAGAAAACAAAACTGAGTGAAAATAGCACAGAAAGAATCACAATAATGGAATTCGGGCTCTCCAAGGAGGACACTGAGTTCTGAGGCATCAATTAGCATTCTTTCATCAAAATCAGGAACAAACTCTGACCTGTGCATTTTATGCAGGAAATTTAGAAGATGCTTTCATCGGGATAAACAAGAGAAAATAACTTTTTACCTACATCCTGTTCCTTCAAACTTCTGAAAGATTCAGAAACTTGCAGATAAGAGTTGGACACAGAGTACCTTTTGTCAGGAACAGCACTGCAGATCTTTATCATCAATTTAACAGCACTACCTATGGACATACCTAAATTTTCATATGGATCCAGTATGGAACCAGTCATGTCTAACAAGATACAATTCATCCTGGAAATCACTCAAAAGCAAACTGAAAGGCAGCAAGGAATTTGTCAGTTGTAAACCCCGTCTTGGTTTACGTAGTCTCTGCCCTAAGTCTCTCTGCAGCCACTCAAAGTATCTGAAAACCTGCCCATTCTCCAAAGGCCTGGAAAGGAGGGAGATATGCCTGTCAGAACTTTCATAAAAACTCAGTCGGACAATGTAATATTAGTTCTATCCCCAAGGAGGAAACAATGGTTGTTTGCCACCACCTGCATTATTGGACAACACACATGCCATAGGGACAGTCTTTTACAACTCACAGAGATAAACAGTGTCATGCAGATGGCTAAGCTAAAGGCAAAATAGTTGTACTTGTTGTAAACCAGCACTGCAAAACAGCTGTAAAATGTTCTGTTACTAAGGCTCCCATCCACACAGTTTATCCATTCATAATGAATCAACAAATATTTTTCTTTAATAAAAACTATGACTTACATACACCGTTACATCTGAGACTAATCCCATTTGTACTGCAAGTAATCTCGCAACTTCTTTAATTTCTCTGTGGCCTCTCTTTGGACTCTTTCAGAAACCATCACTTACATCTCCATTCAGACCACATTTGTGACAGGTAGAGAGGAATGAATATACAGCTGGAAGCACATTATGATGCAAAGTCCCTGCTGCCCTTCTAGCCTCTCAACATTTGCTTTTTCTTCTTTTGTAATGTAAATATATGGAAGGTCTCTGAAAATAAGGAAACCACAGAACAACTGCGCTTCAGGAGAGAAGGAAAGCAAACATTAATCCTTCTGATTTGTCAATAAATACTTCCAAAGAACTAGAAAGTTAGAGAAGAAAAACATAAATTTAATCCTAAATAAACAGAAATTCTGTCTCAAACACTGGAAGCCCAGAGACAGCCCACACCTTTCACCACTGACAAGAAAAATACACAGTCTAGAAGATAATCAGAATTCTGATCAGTTACTGATACCTGTTTCTCAGTGTTTCCTGTCAGAACAGTTGATAAGTAAATAGCAGAGCTCAGTTTCTCCAGTAGGAGAATGAAAGTAGTCCCTGCTGCAAAATACAGTGCCCAATTTTCAAAGAGAACTTTTTAAAAAAATTGGCTGCTCCTCTTTTAATGAAATACTCTTACAGGGAGTTGAAACAGAACAATATAACATGCTTTTAATTACTTTGTCCTTTGATGCAGGAAACTAGGAAGCTTTGGCATACGGGATTTCAATTTTTATGGTTTTCCACCCCACTATTCTATGTCAGTGCTTTTCTCTTTCAAACAGCTAAACAAAACTACAGCTTTGAGGAAGGGTTAAATAGTATGCAGCCTCCTCAGTTGGGTCAATTCTCGACTTTCAAAGCCTTTAGCACACCTACTTTACCACTAAGACACACCAAAGGAATCTGCAGGGAAGGCCAGCAGGAAACTAGGTGCACTGACTAGCCTAGAGCCCAATTCACTCCAACTGACCCAGCATCCATCCCTGCAGAATGGGAAGGCATTGCACCACTGCCCTCAGCACTATGGCAGCTCACCCTCACAGCCACCTCCACCTGGAGCCAGTAGATCCTCATGAACACACAGTTCTCAGCCATTCAGCCCTGCTGCTAAGCACAGCAACATGCCCAGAGCAAACATCACAGCCAAGGCTACCAGCCCAGGGCTTTACTAACGGCAAAGGCTGCTTTAACCACACCACTGCCATCTCTCCCAGAGCCATAACTAGCTCTCCAGACAGAATAACAAATATATTTATGCCTCACAAGAAACCTGAGACATTCATGTTTTATTTGAAATGCAGCATCTTATGTCATTCTTAGGAGATGCTACTGTAAAAATCATGATTTCCACGTAACATCCTCACCCATATCTCAGGGAAGTTTGGGGACCATTCTGATCACTTACTTTTAACTGAGCATGTACATCCAAGTACACTGGAACAGAGGCAGCGCGTTGCTTTACAGGCTGCTTTTCATGCCATCTTGAAGGCTAGAAGGGCAGTGCAAGGAGGAACTGATTGCCACAGATTAAAAAGCAGGAGGGATGTGCCAGGACACATATTTGTAGTCTGCTGGTTTTATTTACAGTGACTGAATGGTAGCTATAAATAGACCATTTCAGTTGAGTATTGATAATGATATAATCTATACTTGCAGAAAACACGCCTCCTTTTCCCCAAGTCTGTATTGCACCTCACTGCGCAGTCAGGCACAATGCCTGCATGTCAGCAATGCTATGACCCTTTGCAGGTGCTTTGTGATCCTCCCTGCATGCAAAGGGAAGACTGTGAGTCCTAGCAAAAGCACCTAATTGGGAAGTGCAACTACGGCCACAAGGACAACGAGGGATGCATATTTTCCATCTGTCTTAAAATTGTGAGATGGTTGATGCTGCCTGCGGGCCTGAAGCTACGCTAGCCACGCTGCACCCCTGACCACTCTCCTACAGAAAAGGACTATTTTATGCTGCAAATACCAGCATCTATAATAGAAGTGTGTGGGCACCTAAAACCCTATGCGCCTCCTCTGTCAACTGCTGTTTTTCTAGCCAAAACAGACAGTCTTTTCTTGATGTTAAGTCCACTATGCCCTCCTGATGCTATGTTCAAACCAGCATTTTCCAGGCCACAGCCTGGAAACATCACACCTCAGCAATCTCTGGTCATCCACATTGCTCTTCTGCAGAAATTCACCTTTCTTGAAGCACAGAAAGCACTTCTAGCTGAAGCCATAACAGTATTGAACAGATCAAATATATTCCTTCAGAAATTTCACAGATAATAGAGAACATTATCTTTTGTGAATGTGCATTTATACTCTCTAAAATGTGTTCTTTTTTAGTAGTGGTACTCATTATTCTGTTGTTTGGAACACTGCTGAAAATGCAGAAAAGATTCCAGCCTCCTTCAATGTATTCATTCTAGTCCAACTGTGCAATGCAATTGGTCTAGAACACAGGTTTTACATTGTTACCTAGGTTTCATCTAGTCTATGTTTTCCTAGCTTGCTGAGGAGAATATCATCTGAGACAAAGTCAAATAAGATGCCAAGGTCAATATTTATAACTTCAACTGCAAGTAATATAACAGCGCTCATATCCAATTTAAAATTATAATTGGCATTATCATAGCACTTAAGAATCAATCTTGGACCAGAACCCCTGGGGCCAGACATTCTATAAACAGGGGGGGAAAAAAAAACACCAAACAATTGTTGACTTACAGAGTTCACTGCTGGAGTACTAAATAAAGACGTAAAGGTATACTAAGAAGCTGCAGTGCAGAAGGAAAATATCAGATAGGAGAAACAGTATAACTGCTATAGCATGAATACCTTGAAGAGTTATTATTCAGAAAACAAAAAGCATGAAAATAGAAACCAACCCCCAAAACAACAGCAACAACAAACAAAGCAAACTGGAGGGGTGTGGGGGGAAAAGTGAACGCCCAGTGGATGTACTTAAGAAATTATTTATGGAATGACTATCAGAAAGACTCACAGAAATAAATATGGATGTTTTCTGAAATAAAAGGCAAAAAGGGTAGAAAACATTAAATTTGCAAGTATGTAGTAAAATCTTGCAGACAGGTATTCACTGTTATTTAAGGGTCAGGTTAGACAGAGAAGAGCTGTAAAGAGATTTGGAAGCCAAGACCTGCAGTTTATATCTGCTGCAGTCAGAAAGGGGATCCCCTAAAAATATACACAGAAGCTATAAGAAAGAGGCAGGTTTTGTACAAGACTAGATTTTTTTCAACTCTGTGGTCTTACTGAAGTAACTGATATAATCTCTCATTGTTTTCATTCTTTTACTCCAATCCTATGACAAGCTTTGTTCTAATTACTGTCAGAACAGGATTTTTAACTATTTCTGTAGCTTGTAGAAACAGACATTAACTTCCTTGTCTGTCTCTGAAGACAACTCATTTATCCTTCCAAGCCTCTGTCCCATGTTAAAGAAAGACTAAATAGAAGACATTTCCCAGTACAATTCTCTAGAGTCTACAATCTCTCAAGTTGCCTTGTCATTGTACAAGTTTGGGGTATTAGTGCTGCCTCATTCACCACCATGTTTTCTGCCTGTATTACATGCTAAAACAGCACTCTTTTATCCACACTATTTAGCCTCAGAAAGAGTGAAGTTTGTATGCGAGGATAGAACAAAACAAGTAGTGCTTCACTTAGGCTTGAGGTTCAAGTAGGCAGAAGAACATACAGCCCTAAGCATAATGGCAGCTCATTTTTAGTTACAACGACACAGAAAAACAAACAAAACTATTCTTACAAAGCTTAAATACAATCAATGACTTTCTTTCCTGTATCAAAATATCAAGAAGCCAATCTGCAATTGTAACTGCAAAACTGATCCTATTTAGACTCCTGACAAGATTTTTATTTAGGAAAATTCTTCCTTAGCACAGTCTTATTTTTCTTCTTTCCAACTTTCATACTCAGAAGAAAGAGTTGAAGTTACAGTGCAAACACATATATTTCCAACTGTGTAACTTCTTTTATTGCTTAGATATGCCAATAATAAATGTCATTATTGTACTTTAATAGATTAGATAAGGATAGAAAAATCAATTTTATAATGGAAGACAGAGGGTTTCATGCTACACAGGACTAAAAGTAGGAACTACCTATTTAGGCAGAGGAACTAAATCATCCTTAGAGACTTCTAAAATTCTATTAACATTTGTATTTGGATGCATATTATATTCTCTATTTTCAAGCCATCATGGATGAATGCAGTCAAGAACAATTATCATCTTAACATTGTTACTGAAAACTACTCTTTTCAATATGAATTCAGTCTTTGTTTTGTTCATATCAATACATATCTGTTTTCCTTGATAACTGAGCAGCCATGGCTCATATCATCAGCTACAGAAGTGATGCGATGTTACATGCATCCCCAAATATCTGTATTTTAACTTAACAACAGTTCATTTATTAAACAGTATGATTTGTGAATGACATGAATTTGTAACTCATGGTTTCACAGTCAATCTCCATACACACAGATAGTTTTATAGCTTAGTGTTTAAAAACTTGTTGTATCTCTACATGAAAGAGTTTAAGTGTTTATTATTTTGTAATGTGAGCACAGCAGTTTTCCTCATCGCACTGGTGATAACTGTTTAAAACAAAACAAAACTTGAAACAATTTGAAGACATTGAAAGTTGAAGGTTTTTCATGAGAACTTCTACCAGTTGATGATGTTTTAGTGTATCGATACTTTGTCTAGCTATGTAAAATTAGAAGAATATTATTATTGCAATTGCTAGAATTGCAACTTCTGCAACTGAGCTGCCAACTCTCTGAAACAGACTGGAGGTGTTGAGACTGAAGGCAGAGCAGTACGGCAGTCCACATAGCTATAATGGATGGATGTATTTCTTTGCTAATGACACTGTGTGAACATACCATCTTTTTTTCTGAAAATACATCTGTATTTAGCCAGGGTGCAATAACAAAAGAATGTTTAAATTACTTGCATAAATTCATGTTACGCAGTTTGTGTGTATATACACACAAATATACACACATTCATAACTGACTGCCTCAGTTCTACATAATAATACAATAGGTTTAACTTGAGCGTATTCTGAAGATATGGTGGGGAACAATAAACAATATCCAACTTAACTGAAATGAGATAGCCAAAAGTTATATTTTTTCCAGTATTAAAGTGTTGGGTTTTTTGTTTGTTTGTTTGTTTGATTTAATAGTATTCATCACCTCTCTATCAGTGAGACGCAGATACTGTATGAAGGTGACTGTAGGATCCTCTCCATTTTTTACCCAGTAAGTAATGTTCAGTCAGAGACCTGAACCTTATAGTCACATCAGGGCCCCAAACATAACTCAGAAAACCAATTTCTTAAAAGATTTCCATGCCATATCAATTTAATATAATTTCTCATTTCATTTCAATCATCAAGGAAATAATTATCCGTCTGTTTTTCATATTCACTGAAACAGATTTGCTTGAAACTCCAGACAAAAAATGAAAACAAGCTTTATTTTAAAAAAGCAAAGGTTAACTTCATTTGAGACCTATTATAAAATGAAAACA
The DNA here is from genome assembly GCA_035772895.1 of Perdix hodgsoniae. Taxonomy (NCBI): domain Eukaryota; kingdom Metazoa; phylum Chordata; class Aves; order Galliformes; family Phasianidae; genus Perdix; species Perdix hodgsoniae. The sequence goes on along the minus strand of JAPSGF010000025.1, from coordinate 1,163,780 downwards.
GACTTCAAAAACTCTCACAGAACAGTGTAAGAATTTTAAATTACGTTCAATACCAATGCTCCCTCTCAACTTCAGTTAGGGTGTAAGGTCTCAAAATGGGATCTCATTGTAGGCAAAAGTCAAAATAACTGAGAAACGTTTCCGCATATGAGAAAGAACATAATTTGATATATCTAACTAAAAGAAACTCAAGTAAAATACACACAGCATAATCTAACAAATTCACTCATTCACTCTACGTGACAAGAACATTTACAAAGCAAGCATGCTTGCAGGTCTGAAGATATGCAATATAATCATGTTATACCCAGATACAGCCTCACTCATTTTTCCTTTCTTGTCCTATGAATGTTTCTTTTCCTCCTTTCAGTAGGTGAAATTAATGAATTTTGAAGTTTCCTTGAAAAATTAAGTATGGATGATGTTGAAGACTTACTATATGGAAAATCTGTACCTTTTCTACCCTGATTTGAATTTCATTTTCAAATAAAATTTTCGTGATGAAATTGTTCTCGAATTTATCCCCAGATCATTATAAATTACATTATAAAGTTACACTGTTTCACAATATAATAGGATGAACAAGTTGTTTTGGTACTTGGAAGTATGTCAAGTATCTTCAGATTATTTAACAGAGACTAGAATAAGCCTGCTTAAAAGCAAACCACAGCATCATGAAATGTTAAAACATGCCTCTTTTCTTTTCTGAAATGAAAATTTCCCATGTTGTGCTATGATCATTCAAATTCATTGACTCTACAGAGAGAAAAGGAAAAGTTATTTTTAAGTATATTATGGGTGGAACTAGTAATTACATGGTCTTTTTCACAGCTGTCTTATGAGCTTGAGAGCTTTATATTCAGTTCATGTATAACATCCAATGCATCGTCTGCAGACCAAACCATGGCCGCAATACCTTCCTTCTTTTCTGATATTTTCACAGTATAATTTAAGACTGTGGTATAAGCTTTAAAAATAGCATAAAATTTTCTATGTATACATTGTTAAAATTGAAATTACCTTCACAAAATTGCCTGCTATCATTTAGTTGATAAGATCTGTAGCAATAAATGATAATTTTAAATGTAGATAAAATGGGTGATACTGTATTGAATTAAAATACTAATATTTAGTGAAACACTTGCATAGAGCAAATATAATTCTGTACTACTTATGCATTCCTTTTGATTACAATTAAAGGCAAATGCGTGAAAGCACAAGATTATATTCTGCTACCAGTATATTCATTAGTAATACAAGCAATAACATAATTTCAAAATAATGTACTCTTCACTGAGAGTTACTAACAGAGAAGATTCCTACTTTCATTTCCTTATATTGCCACAATTATCGTAGGCATTCAGAATAACCAATTCTGAACCAACCTCCAGAGAAACATCTCTCTCCTCTGTGTGTATACAAGAATCTCAGGAAGACAAGCCTACTAATTTCTACCCTATTTTGCCAAAGTTCCACGTCCAGTGCTAGGGGGAGAAATGGATGTGAATATCCCCATGTATGCATCATAGTTGTACCCAGTCATCCCAGTGAAAGGAGGCGTCTGTTGTGTTTGGCTCTTCTTGTTTGACACAAGAAGATATATTACAGCTAGTCAATGTAGTGCCCTGGACATAGCATGGTACCATAGAGTGCCCCTGGACATAATGGTACCATACAGTGCATTACAACTGGTTTGACTGCAGAAGTAGTTGTGCACATTCAGTTTCTAATTGCAGCACAACTAACCCCTGCTCAGAGATCTCTGTAATGTGCCCCACTATTCAGTTCCTCGGATTTCTTACTTGTCTTTTCAACTAGGGAAGCAAATACACATATTTCTAGAAAACAGATGCACATAGATTGGTCATGATCTGTCCAATTCTCTGTGACAAGTGAGACCTGTACTACCTAACACGGCAAGTGCACTTTTCCCTGTCAGATACTGTCTTCTAATCTTCCCGCAGTGAATAGATAGATAGATAGATAGATAGATAGATAGATAGATAGATAGATAGATAGATAGATA
>JAPSGF010000025.1:1081547-1161744 GCA_035772895.1 Perdix hodgsoniae | reverse complement strand
ATAGATAGATAGATAGATAGATAGATAGATAGATAGATAGATAGATAAAATATCTTGACAGGAAGTTTAATTGTAAAAAGAATAATTCTCAAGAAGTAGATGACAACCAATAAGCTAAAAATATCTAAACAGCATAAAAGCCTAAGTGACCTAGATAAATTGAGGAGAATACTGCAGCTAAATGAAAGGGGGCAGAAAGCTATTAAATGTTTCTCTTCCTTAGAGATAACAGAAAAAAATTAAAGAGGGTACATTTCTCTATTAAGGCTCACAGTTACCATTATTTTCCTCATAGTCTTACAGAACCGGGAAACATAAGATTCAAAAGATACTTGTAACCTGTTTGACCTTCTTTACGTACTTTTCCTGTCAGCCCACAAACTGAATACATCTTAAATCGACCGGAGAAACACAAGGGAAAAAACAAAGCTTGTTTAATACTAGTCTTCTCCCTTTGGCTAATGGGGAAATCTATCCAAATAACTTAGCATGGTGTAGAAGGTTGCTGAATATCGCTTAGGGTTGAGAAATGTTTAGGTTTTCAAGTGCCTTTTTATTATTTCCTGACAAGTTAATAAAAAGCATCTGCTGTAATAATAAACAGAACATAGGAGTCACAGTGTCTCATACTTCAGCAATTAAAAAAAATAAAAAAGCCCATACAATAAGATTTCTAAGTCCAAAATTAATTCCAAAAGGACCACCTCACTATTTTAGATTCTCAGGGAAGACAAAGTTTGTTGCATTTCTGTGAGAAAAGTAACTTGCTGCTTTAAGGGTTTACCCTTTTTTTTTTTTTTTTTCTTCTTCCATGTTTAAGTAAGCACTTAATAGCTGAGGATATTTAATCAGAGGTTACACAGTAGAGCTCCAGCCAAACAGCATTCTGGTACTGACTTTTGAATGGAAACAGTAAATGTATTTCCAGTATGCTTTGGTATACAAGCAAAGATCATTTTAGCTTCTCCTTTAACTTCTAGAGTATTTATAGAAAGAAAAAACAAACAGACAAACAAACAAACAAACAAACAAAAAAACGAAAAGAAAACTAATTTTTCATTTCTTACTTAATATAGGCTCAGGGACACACAAGAATTGTATTTTATGCTTTTTCTATCCTGAATCATAGCAACATCACCTTCCAAATTTCCATCATTATAATATTTGTTTATTCATTCTTACATGATTTGTATCATAAAAGAGGAAGGGTTTGTATTAATTTTGCTCTTCAGATTTTCAATACTGTATTTTTACAGTACTGTATTTTTAGTACTGTATCATTTCTACCATGTCTTGACAATACACACCCTAGTCATGTCTACCACATCTTCAGATTTTTGCTAGTTGCATCCAGGCTTCCACTTCAAACCTTAGTTTGGAGAAACTGCTTCCTCTGGCATAATCAACAGAAACTTCATCCCCAGTTCTAAGGAATGCAGAACTGTTCTCAGTTTGAGTCTGAATCAAAGCAGAGACTTGCTTTGTAGAATCTCTCCTTAAACTTTTGCCAAGGAGATGATGGAGTGGATATATGTTTCATATGGATAGAAGACCAGGGAGACTGCAGAGATGAAGATGTGGCCTTGCCCTCTTCTGGGGGCTACACTTGAGGCTGTGTCAAATGAAGGGAATAAAGTGTGATCCACAAACGATCCAGGCCCTGTGTAGCTGGACTTCACATACAGACCAAAGCATCTGACCATTGTGCATCTACTCCAGGCTTTGCTTTCATTCCTACTGTCATGGTTTAATACTTTTGTAATTCTGCTATTAGTATTCCACATCACAACATCATGTAAAGTATGGATAGTTCACAGAAGAAAACTACATTTCCCAGAGGACATCACGGTCAGGAGATAAGTCACGGGACCAGGACAGTATATAATCTCACTCCCGTGACTGATATCTCACACTCTCCCGGATCGCTTGGAGCGTGGGGTGCCTTCCAGCCGTTTCGCCTAGAGCTTACAGTAGGCCTTTCGGTTTTTGGGACTCACTCTCTCTCTCTCTCGTTTGCTTAATTACAATTATATTGTATTATATTGTATTATTCTGTATTCTGATTTAGTATTTAGTAAATAAGTGTGCCTCCTTAGATCGCTGCCACTGTTTTCTTTTCCCATTCCCTTTTCCCCTTCCCTTTTTGGGCCAGCGGCCCTTTTGGGCCAGCTGCCCCCCTGTCACGGGCACAGGTAGATCTTGCTTAACCCGCGACACCTACCTTCCAGCAAACTGAATTCTCTTGCTCAGCAATAACTGAGCTGGGGTGCATTCAATGCTCTGTCACAGTTAGAACCTCACTGTAGGCTCTAGTTTTTTGGATTATTATTTCCAAGCTTATAAGGGCCATTTTTATGTTATGCTAAATATAGTGTCATTAATATCGCACTGTGGGAAGAGATCCTCATTTCCTGGGGAAAAAAAAAAAAAAAACTTTAATATTCTAATGCATAATTAGCATGAAATTATTATAAGTGGGTAAAATAAGAACTGCTATTTTGGGCAAACCAAGGGCTCTTCTAAGTTCATCCATCTCTGCTGGTGGCCAGCACAGAATTCTTAAGGGGGGGGGGGGGGGAAGTAAAAATAGGAAAAGTATGAAATCCTATATTATTTCAGAACAATGCCTTAATTTCTGTGAGATAATGGTTAAGAATTTCCCCAGCTCCATAATTTCCAGAATATTCAAGATGGAATTACACTTCATTTTGTCATTATTTGAACTTTATCAATTAACTAAGTGAACTTTTTTTTAAGCTTCATGGGCAAAGATATGTGACTCACTGTAGACCACTCTGAGTGGTAACATCTCATGTAGGGTATACAGTATGTACAAAAGAAAAGACACCATAAGCCTTATGTGTTGTTTTTTTTTGTTTGTTTGTTTTTTGTTTTTTAAATTTGCTTTAAAAATTGCTGATTGTCATCTACCATTTAATCACCAAGCCACTCATTATCATGTAATCCTTCTGCAAGCATTTTTTTTTTAATCTGACCTGAATGATTCTGAGTCATAAGTAGTTCTGTCATATCCCTTTACTGAATAATTTTTATCCCAACACAGATTTGCATGCAACTCTTCTGCCAACCATTGTGCAAGCTGACTTAATTTCTATTCCTTGTTTTCTGTCTTACAGCAAGGAGCCTTTTGAATCACAAGGTTTTTTTCATTTCATCTTTTCAAGAGGAAAACACTGTCAAAATATTTAGATATCCGCTCTTTCTCTATCAGTTGTATGTATGTTTTAGTAGACTCTGTTGAAGAATTAAAGCAATTTTTCAAAACTGCTTTGAACCTTCTTCACTGCATCTGATTGATCTACATGCCTAATTATTTGTACCATTTTTGCCAGATATGGAAACAGACTAAGTGATTTATAGTTCTCAAACTACACGGTACCCTTCAAAAATACTATTAATATTAATGCTTTCCATTCTTTGGAAAAAAAAAAAAGTTGGAGTAAGTGACAAATTGCAAACCAGTTAGTGGATTACAGCTTCATATACTTTTCTTCGGATTCAATGTCTGCTACAATTTTCTATTTGTTTACTTTAAAAGAGAACTTAAGATAGCTACTCAAATCACACTATATAAACAAATGTATTAACATAGGAGGCTGCTTAGGCTCCTATGGAGTAAGTGAATTAGGAACAGTTTAGCTACTATGCTGTGGTCTAAAATTCCATGAGCATTCCTACGGTGAGTACGCACGGCCTTCCCTTATCACCTCAATTTTGCCCTAGACAATCATGTGAACTATAGCTTTAAGGCAAGTGCTATTCCATTGCTAACAAAACACAGCTGCTGGCCTTGGTTGTGATTTAATATACCGCCTTCTGGAAACCAAGGACAAATGGATAAAATCATGGCAAGATGAACACGGAAATATCCAAATAGGAAATGTGTGTTATGCTTAGATTATCTAGATCACTCAAATAAGGACTAACCATGGCAGATAACATTTAGAGACCCTAGAGGACACCGTGGGTGGAGCCAACCACCAAAATGAGAAGCTGCTTGTGCAGGGCCCAGTTCAACTTGGTAAGAGTGCACCTCGGCACCACCAGCAGTCATCCATCACAAGCAGCAGCAGCATGGGCACCCTCGCCCTATCACCTGCTGGTCCCCATGGGAGACAATGATTACTTGTCATCTGTGATGGCTAAAATGGTGGTGGGACCTATGATCTGTATACAAATGAGTCAGAGAGACTTGCATGTGCAAGAATTCCCTTATTATTAACTGCAGATTTTCATATACTTTTTTTTTTTTTTTTCCTTACTTGGCTATAACTTTGAATTTATGAAAAACACTTTCATTATTTCTAACTACCTCAACAAGATACGTCGTTTAATTACCACTCTTACCAGGCCTTAGCATAGCTTTTAATATAGTATATAAAAGTAATGTATAACATTACAGAGTCAGGTAAGAATACAAACACCCATATAGTTTATTTGAATGACTGGTCTACTTACTTCTAAGATCTTATATAAAGGTATTTTATGGTATTAAGATGATTTAAAAAAAGAACACAAATTTCTCTAAACTAATAATTTCAACCACTGCTAAGTATTTGAGAACACTGAAAGCATTCTATTTTTATGCCAGCGCTGTGTGCCCTCACACTAACACTGCCAGGAAGTAAATGTGATGGGTTTAAACTGGCAAATCAATCAAACACACCATGAAAAGCAGATAGAAAAGAAAAATGGCGATTCTGTGTAATAACACCTGTCATGTAGAATTTTGAAGAAACTGAAAGTATTAGTTAAGTCAATGATGTGAATATCAATATTTAATTTGACTACGATACTAAAACAGAAGAAAAAAAAATTTACAAATCAGGTAACCTTTCCAGCACAGGATAAAAGATGATTTATTATTATTATTATTTTTAATAATAACTAATTCTCTAAGGAAAGATTTAATAGGATATCTGCGTCAGTTTTACCAGTAGCAAGCTGCAATCAGTAGCAACTGCAATCCCTTCTAACTAGCGGAGATTTCCCCACTGAGGGCTGTGCAATACTACAAGGTGGTTGCAGCACCTGCCCAGAGCTCTATAACATAAACTCAGTCTTTTTAAAATTGATTATTTGAGGGTCTTAGAGGTTTTGTTTTTCACTTGCTTTTTGCAAACATTCTATGCATTCACATAGGTGGAAGGTCCAAATGTCCTGACTTCAAAGGCAGCCCTTGGAAAGAAGTGTGCATGCCTGAGAGGCAAGAGATGCACTTACAACCTCAGGCAGAGGAAGTTTAGGAAGAATATAAAGCAGTGGGGGATGACAGTAGCTCAGCAGAGGCCCTTCCTGCATGCTACTGCACACAGCTGGGCTAGTGTTTGTTAGATAAGTTACTCCCTAGCTTTCGGCATCACTGGTTAGTATGCCATGACACCAAGACAAGGAGACATGGTGGATAGGTGTCCCTATCCACTAAATAAGTGTATTTGCTTGCACCTCTTTTCCTCTCTCCACTGAACCTTAGGTACGGTACACAACACCCATTTTGCAGATAGGAGGAATGATTAATAGAATTAGCTTAAACTTCAGTAAGTTTACAAAAGAGAACATTTAGATAAGTGGGTATGATAGCTATGTTTTCTTCCTCATGTTTTTATTTTTGAACTTTCAACTTAAGCATAGAGCCACTAAATTTGCCTGCATGACGAGTTTTGCTTAGGTTTGAAGATGATTAAAAGCAATGGTAATGAATTCTGAGCACGGAAACGATGATGTCTACTGCCAGCAACAATCATGCAAATTTGTAAATGTTTACAAATTTGCAAGCTAGACATATGCACCACTGAGACCAATATTGTAGTGCTATATTTAACTTGCTCCTTTTCCCTCCCAATAAGATACTTACACAATAACAACTTCAAGAGGACAGCATATATTCTATTTTATTTAGATGAATCCTTTTCACTTAAAGAAAGTTCACTGAAAACATGTGAGGATTTGAATAGAAGACTGTGAGGTGCAAGTCCAAATCTGAGAAGGCAAAAGTGAAAGAGGACAATGGATTTAACTTGACTGTGTTCTTCCCCAGTAAAACAGATTAGAAATGAAAGTCCAGTGCCCTCTATTGCTAAAAGGAGTGATTGCTTTGCCTGCTTTGGCAAGCCTAATGCATCTGAAGGATGCTTTTATTATTCTGCAAGAATGACTCCAAAAAACAAGATTGCAATGAGAAATGATTTTAACATAATATGCGCGTGTATATTTTAGTCAAGCTTCCCAATTCTACTAATCTGCTCTGAATTTTAAAATTAAAGATCTGGCACATGACATTGTAGTAGAAATGTTTAAAAATGTAATCTGCAGTCACTGAGATGTTTCTAACAGTGAAAATTTATTATAATGCCGATGCCTATTGTTTAAGATAATTTGTTGGTATGGTTTTAGGAAAGGAAATCACTTACAATGGAAAACATTTTAAGCCTTAAAATTGGATTCTGAAAAGAAGCATAACCTTTGTATGTGCAAATAAAAGATACCAAGAATATTACATCATCTTCAGTAACTAGGCTGTAGCAGCTGTAATCCCTTCTAACTAGCGGAGATTTCCCCACTGAGGGCTGTGCAATACTACAAGGTGGTTGCAGCACCTGGCCCAGAGCTTGCCAGGCCACCACCACTAATAGCCCAGGATGGGTCAGGCTCTACAACGGGTGTGAAGTTCTAGTGGAGACAGAACTGTAGCTAGTTTTAAATTTATGCAGAGGGAAAGCAAAGGAAACATGTCACTGCTTGTGCAGTCAAGGGAGCAGAACTGAGCCTCACTTGGAAGCACGGGGCCTGCTGAGAGGCATGACAAGTAACTATGCTCTCCGACCCCGCTGAAAGATCTGCAGATAATTGAGTGAAAAGAGAAGTTTCACTTCTCATCACAGTGAAAAGAGTTTGCTTTCCAAGAGCTGTCTTTTTTAATTGCAGTCATTTAGACATTCTGGGAAAAAAAGCAGGCAAAGTTCTAAAGTCTCCTGGCAATAGGAGAACAGTATAGAATGAAAACATTTGAAAACCCCATCCCTTTCATGCACACACAGTGACACCTCCACTGTTTGAGCATCAACTTGTTAAAAATAAATATATATATATAAAAAAAAAAAACCAAGCACAAACAATGCAGAGAGTCCCATTAGTCTTTTGTTTACTTCAGATGTCTATTTTTGAGTCTTTGAAGCATAACCACATGGAGTTTTGTACCTTCTAGGTTTTCAGTGAAAGGGACCAGTACTGACAGTTTTAAAGGCATCTCCAGCTGAGTGACTGAGACAGCAGGTCATGCAGCTTGCACTTCTGATGTTAGCAAGGGCTGAGAAAATAGAGAAGACCTCCCTCTTTACCACTGCTTTGTTTTTGCCATGCTGCACCGAGACACCAGGCAGTTTCTGGTGTTCCTTGCTTTTATAGCAAGTGCAAAAGAATTATTCCTGTATTTTAATCCCTGTCAGCAACCAAGACTCTACACTGAGCAGAGTTAAATATTGATAAGTATTACACTGATAAAGGACATATACTCTCAGTGTTCTGCCAACAGGGAGATGAAAAAAATTTCTTTGGAAACAAAATATAACAAGTCATCAAGTTTACCACTGTTGAAGCCCTAACAGGTAGTTTACTGTAGATAAAAACAAAGAATTCAGAGCACACGCTTTGCCCAGTGCTTGTATATTCTGGTGATATCCAAATCACTTAACATTTCACAATGCAACTATGTTACCTACGCCTGCTTTAAACAGCATTTGACTTAAAAAAAAAAATAAAAAAAAAAAGATGTCTAGAAGTCTAGATGACTTCTAGATGATCCAATGATGTTTAACAAAGTCAGGTGCAACGTGCTGTTTCTGAACTGAGGCAATCCTAGATACAAGTGAGCACTAGGAGAAGAAATCATAGAGAGAAGCCCTGCAGAGAAGGACTTAGAGGTCCTGATGGATGAAAAGCTGGACATAAGTCAACAGCATGCTCTTGCAGCCTGGAATGCCAATGGTGTCCTGGGTTGCATCAAAAGATGTGCAGCCAGCAGGAAGAGTAAGGGAATTTTCCCCCCCTGCCCTTGTGAGGCCCCATCTGGAGTACTGTGACCAGGTTGGAGGCCCCCCTAGAGGAAGAATGTAGAGCTGTTGGAGTTGGTCCAGAGGAGGGCCAGAAAGATTATCAGAGGACTGTATCACCATTCCTGCAATGAAAGGTTGAGAGAGTTGTGATTGCTTAACTTAGAAGCTCCAGAAATACCTCAATGCAGCCTTCTGGTACTTGAAGGGAGCTTACAAGCAGGAGGAGACAGATGTTCTACACAGCCTGATAGTGATAGAACAAGGGGGAATGGCTTTCAACCAAAAGAGGGGAGATTTAGGTTAGATGTTAGAAGCAATTTTTTTCCTCGAAGGGAAGTGAGGCGCTGGCACACCTGCTCAGAGAAGCTGTGGTGCCCCATCCCTGGAGGTGCTCAAGGCCAGGTTGGATGGGGCCCTGGGCAGCCTGAGCTGGTGGGGGGCAGCCTCACCTATGGCAGGGGTTGGGGTGGTGGGCTTTGAGGTCTCCTGCAACCTAAGTCATTCTGTGATTCTGCAATTACCAGTGGTCCCTTTCAACCCCTGCAATTCTGTGTGCTTTAGTAATACAGAATAGACACGATAGGCCTTTAGTGTGCCATGCTCTTGCAGGACACATTACAGAAAGGTTATCGGTATAAGAAAGCTCAGGCTTTCAAAACAGTGTATATCCCAAGGGTAATGTTGATCACACAGAGCTGAAAAGCAAAGTTAAGCATTATTAATCTTCAGCAAGAGTCCTGGTTATTTGTCACACTACAGAGGAGGAAAGTCATTTGGCTCCCACTTTAGTAAACTCTTCTTTCTCCTCACGTTCACTGTGAGAAACATTTTAAAAGTCTGGCAACAGAGAACAAGACAGAATAGACTTAATTAGGTATTTAGGATGGATGAATATCAAGCTTGATGTCTTATGAGTATCAAATAATACTAACTGTAAGGTTTTTATGGATTTATTACAGGCATGATGCAATTTTAAATGTGTGATTTTCTGAAAGTTTTCTGGGGGGAAAAAAAACACCTGAAGCTCCAGGTAGTAAATGGTTCCTTAAGTAATCTTTGGTAGTGGATTAAGCTGCTATCTACCATATGCACTTTTAATACACAACAATTAAAGATTTTATTAGAGTTCTGCCACAGAGGCAATTTCAGTGTTTTAATGACACCCTGTCTTTTGTTTATACTGGAACCAGTGCTCTGGATTAATAAGAGGTGGATATATAAACCTACACCTGAATTTACCTTACATGAAATATCTCTTTGCTCCTTGACATTTATTTCCAAAATTGTGTTCCTTTAATGAACAGAGTACATCTTTGTTTTTGTCAAAATTCAGCATAATACCACTGACCCAAATGAAGAAAGAGATAATGACACAAAACCAGAAGCTTTTAAAGAAGACCATAGTGTGAATATGTAATAAAATTAGGGCAATATATCCTAATTCAAGACTTGATAAATGCAACATTCCTCTATTACTATTTTATTACTTCAAAAAGTAAGATTATTTTTTTTCCTCTTTAATTGAGAACAAACAAGTAAGCCTTCTCTGCATCTGGTTAAAAAAAAGTTCAAATGCCTCCTACCTTGTCTAATTCCACTTTAACAAAAACAAACAAAAAAACCCCAACAAAACAGTATCAGACAATGTAGGAAAAAGGCAGTCTGATTTCTCTGTTTTCACTGAAAAACTGTTACAGCCTGGATGAATTATACAGATTGAGAGTACATCCACATTGCAGTGTCAGGCACTGGTTCAACATACTGCATAAATACTAGATGCAAATTCTTTTGGCTGGGAATGACTGCAGACTAATCTGTGGCAACACAGAGCTCAACAAAGTTTTATTTACTCATTTTTTTTCCTATAGGCTTTTTGTGTAGGAACTAAATGCTGTGTAAATTGCTAGAGCACCACTGCTATATGACTTAACTTTTCTGGAATTACCTACAGTGATAGTTAAGTTTATCCTGCAAAGCCAGTGTTGATACACTAGTAAGAAAACAATTCCAGAAACTGAAACTTTACAGTCCCCACCATACCTTACTGAATACTTCTATTATGTGAAAGTTAGGGAACTGCTCTAATCTTCTTTTCTAATGTTTTTAGAAAATACAATATGTCAATAGACACCTGTGAAGCTTGAACACGCCAATCTGAACCCCTAAACATAGGATTTAATTTTTATTTTCCTACTGCTCACTAACCCATCTAAACAGCTGCCTTAATTTGACCAATAGATTAATTGTTGAAATGGTAATTTGGACAGGATTAATTGTGAACATTTTCAACTTATGCCTTTTGTGATTCATTACCAAGACTCTTTCATCCATCTCTTTTTCCTGGTTACTAGTTGTCATCCAAAAGCATGGCTCAAGTGATAATGCTCGTCTGATAAAATTTTGAGTGGAATAATCACAGCGGCTAGTATATTTTCATAGAAGTTACAAACAAAACTAAGATTCTCTTTCCTAAAAAGCTTCACCAATCTGCTTCCCTCCTTACATCTTGGAGTTCATTTTCTCATATGCATATTTTCTTATTTGTTTTAATTCAGTGTCATTGTGATTGCACCAAACTGTATGAACAAAAGCAGTAGTGCAAATTTCTCTACCAGATGAGAATTATAGCAAAGTTCAGTCTCTCTATAGCTCAAATATTTGACATAATTCCTCAAAAGGTCAGTAAACATTTCATTTGGGCCAGTATTATATTATACAATATGCAGAAGGCATTTAAGCTACAATCTCAAACCACTAAAGTGAACGGGAATCTTGAGTAACTTCAGGTTGTACATGAACTCCGGAGAAAAGGAAGAACTAAGACTGACATCTCACTGTGTACTATACAGACCACATACAAAAGCTGGGTAATTGGGAGACTAAATTGATTGCTACACGGTCAACTTCTGGGTTCCCACTGTCCCTAAGAACATATAGCTGCTATTTAAAGAAAGAAATGAACAGTAAAATATATTTTGTTTTGCTGAGAACTAGCTATTCTACTACCCACTCACATCTTAAATTAGGCTGTCAATCTTCTTTGACACAGCTTCTCTCTTTACTGTATTTCTTCACACAATCACAACGTTAATGGAAATATAAGTCCACAGTCACTACATAAAACTATTCCCTTTTTTTCTTGCTATTTTCGTATCAACTCTGGTGATGCTATGATTCTATGAAGTACAGAAACCATCAAAAAATGACCCACTTCCCTCCTCTTCCGAATTATCCTTCTCTGATTTCATACTGTTGTTGATCACTGAAGATCAATTATTCCAGTATCTGCATCAAGAATATAATCATGTATGTAATGTCATCTTTGAATATGTAGTGGGATTTTCTATACTTTTGTAGCAGAAACATGGATACTCTGGTTAGACCTTTGAATTTACAAGTGATTTAGTGGTCATTTGGTTTTTGATACTGCAGATCAAAATGCTGAAAATACATTCACAAATGAGAACTCCTTTATGATACCCATATATGTGTTAAACTGTTGAATGTAAGTCTGAAAACCTCAAATTACGCATAAGGGTATAACATCAAACTCAAGCTGTCAAAACCAATCCTGTTCAGTCGATCCCCTTATCTGTACTCTGTACTGAAAACACATACTTCTATTGCTGACATTAAAATTGCCAGCACTTTGAGATATCCTTTTCATAACGAGGATACAAAATAAATCACCAGCATTTTACTATAGAGGCAGTTTCCTTTTCCTGTGTATTTTTTTCCTGTGTGCATGTGTGTATGTATGTGTTGGAATTTTCAGATTTGCATTTCAATATTAACGACCTCTTTTCTACGTGTAAGTAAAAAGCATTTATTTTCATAAATGTTCTCTATTTCAAAGCCTATTATGCAATGAGAACAAAAAATATTTAACTGGTGAGGCCTCATAAATTCATACAAAGTATGGTAGAGGCACTGTTAAAGAAACTGCTGTGGATGTTTTGGAGTTCCAGCAGACAGCTGCTGCATTTGAAGTATATTGGTATTTTAGTGTTTTCTCAAAATACAGTTAAGATTCTGTTTCATTTACATTATCAGAAGTTTTAGAAGTTTGAATCAAAGCTAAAGCTATCATATTCAGCAGTAGATGTGTATTTTATGAGAGCTCTAATTATAGTTCCATTATTAAAAACTAGGTTACAGTATGTTCGTGTGCTATCATTATGTACACCCCACAGAACCTTATTATTTTATAAATAAGTTTCTTTTGAGGACAAAGAAAATCTGTTACTGAATAAAGTATTAAAATTAATATGTTCCACGTTTAAATTTGCTTTGACTTTCAAGATACTGCATGCCATTTAGATAGTAAATCAAAAAGTTATCACTAAAGAAAATAATATATATTGTCTTCTGTTAGAACAGGAAAAACACAAAGGTCTCTTGGATTATATTCTCCAATTTTTCCTATGCTTGTGAATTACAAAGTGTCTTGTCTCACAAACATTAACATCCAACTTTTGGCCTATCTTTCTGAAACAATGATGACTTGCTTATTTAGATGAGTCATATACTGTTATTTTCAAAGCTTAGGTTTTCTACATAACCTAATTCCTGGTTATTAAAAAAAAGAGCAGAAATTAGAAAGAACTTGCTATTTTGAGAAGCTGTTAGAGGCCTGCAACTGCATTTTTCCCAATTTTCATCTCAAAGCACTCCACTCAACATGCAAATAGAAGTTTTAGAAGAGATGTGGTTTCACCCACAGTAGTTGTAATCTTGCTGACAGTTCTACGTACCCTTTTGTGGACTTCAGTGGAAGTTCAGATTGGATATTAAGAAAAAAAAACTTCTCTGAATGAATGGTCAGGTGCTGGAATGGTCTGTCCAGGAAGATGAGTCACTGTTCCTGGAGGTGTTCAAACATTTACATGTTGTACTGAAGGACATGGTTTAGTGGAGAAATATTGGTGGTAGGAATAGATGATTTTGGAGATCTTTACCAGCCGTGGTGATCCTATGATTTCTTGGTAGCACTTCAGAGAGTTGTTAGGGTCTACACATCACAGGCAGAAAACTGTCATGATGTTGTGGTTGAGATTTCGTTATGAATCTATCACTTGATCCCTTCACATAGGGTTCTCATTGCTGAACTCAGATCTTCTGAGTTTAAGGTATTTACACATGCTCCAACTGCAGTGTTACTACACATACAGACAGATAAAGAACTGCTGCAACTCTCTGGATCTATGACTTGAACAGGCTGACTTTTCCCCCCCAGTCAGTATATATGTTGGTTCTTAGCGTATCCTAATTATCATATTAGAAAAAATATTTACAACATTTTACTATTTCTCATATTAAAAGCATTATTTACATTTACATTACCAGTCATGTGACTGCAGCTTGTAAACGTGAATATTTTCAAAGCTTACTGTAAGAATAAAAGCAGTAGCACTGACAGTCTGTAGACACTGAGTTTCTAGGAAAGGAATACAATTTTTGGAATAGTATTCCTTTGTATTACAAACTCAATACAAATTAAAATGTAGAACATTCACAAAAATTTTACTTTCAGTCCAGAAGTAGGATTGTTTTTTGATGTTTTTGTTTGTTTTGTTTGTTTGTTTTGGGGCAGCGGGACGGGAGGGGGCTACAGGGAGTAGGGTGAGTGTGAATTACATTAAAACAATTTAATTCAACTCTAAATATTTTACAACTGATTAACAACCTGGATTTCACCATTCACATATAGGACAGAAGACCAACATAATATGTTCCCATGTCTGAACTCAGAGCCCTCAGGTCAATTTTCTTAAGACAGCACCTCTACTACCACATGGAAGTGAATACAAACCGATTCTACTTTTACAAAGCTAACAATGATGAGAAATCATTAACCAGGAGTAGCATACTAACTGAACTCAATTCCCCAGCTAAAAACAGAGAGAGATTTGAATAACTGAAAACAAGTCATGAGGAAGAGGAGTTATAAACTGTAGAATTTCTCAGGAAGATCCACTTTGTTGCTTTGAAGACTACGTTTTCCAGAACATATTGGTCACTAAAAGAGTGAGAAATACAACACCTAAACACTGAGTAGCTATTGCCCATGACCCCTTACATTGCAGCAGAACAGAATCAGGGACTTCTCTGTTCTTCTCCTGAAAATCCTAGCTAAAAATAAAAGTCATGTGATATGTGACTGCAGTGAGGAGCAAACCATATTTTCTGCATGTCTACCACACAGGCAAACTGGAGGTATTGAGCTTACCAGACACGGGTGACTAAACATTTCAGACTAACTGTTCTGAAATTTTTCTGGTGTTCCATACAATTTTTTTTTTTAATTTTTTTTTTTTTATTTATTTATTAGGATGAGAGTGATCTGTCCCAGATTTAAAGATCAAGTGTTGGTTTCCCTCTTCCAGTCTGATTGCTGGAATAAAAAGACTGACTCCAAAATGCAGGTGATGCCATGAGACGGAGTAAAACTCAAACCGTACTGTTTAAGAAATTTTCCTTATAGTCCAAATAAAGTATTCCTCCGAGATGCTGATTAACTCACGTTCAAATACAGCTATAAATACAATTTATGGAGGCAGAGTGAAAGGTAGATAAAATATCATTTATGTACACTCAAATGAACTAGAATTGGAGAAAATATATCTGGATCATTCAGACAACTGGATCTAACAACATCTGGTCATAGTTCATAATTTCACCATAATCTTGTTCTTACTGTACTTGTTCTATTTTTCCTCAGTAATTACAGGCTTTGATACTCCATAAAACAAGAGTTTCGGAGCAAGCAACACTTTAAGAAAATTGTATTTTCTTCAGGTATAGAAGCAACAGTTATTCTTAGTTTTCTGTGATCGCTTCTGTGATCATAAGGAAGCCTAACAGGCAATAAATTTCAAGTTAGTTTACATTACATGACTACTTCTAGAGCTCTTTCTTTGTACGTAGAAGACTGAGATGGTACATTATTCAAGCTAAAGTCTCACTCTTGCCAAGTAAAATAAAGTAATTACATCTTGCACCCTCTGTCAAGCACTTCCATTATCCCAGACTAATAATTTTTTTCCCCTTTTTCAATAGCGTTATGTTGGTGACTCATTTTGTTTGTCATTCAGCACATTTCTCAGAGCTTTTCTGCCATCCCAGTTACTCCCCCTTTTGTATGCATACATTTTACTTCTGTCCTAAATACAATACTTCACATTTGTCTCATAATTCACTGATCAATGTGAGGCCATTTCTTCAGGGCTGTATTTCATCCTGATCCTTACCTCCAAACTGCCGGACATCTCTACTATAAACTTGCTGAACACAATGCGTGCTGTCTAAATCATTTGAGTCACTGTTAGGAAATGGAAAAATTGTGTGGGTCTCCTCATTTCACTGCACCACTTCTGGGCATGTTATTCAAAATCATAGTGGTTATATTCACATTATCTTTATTCTCATTTTTAATGAGAAGAATCAGGTGAGACCTAATAAAAAGCTAGACTAAACACAAAATATACCACAGCTATTAATTCATTATTCCCTATTGCCAATTATTACCTAGCAGATAAAATTATAGGTTATGAGGTTGACTTATTTTATTACTGGAAAATACAATTCAGTAATTATAAGCCAGAATCTTCAAAAAAATTTAATCAAATTAATAGCTTCAGCTCAGTTCTTACTGGGTATTAAAGATAAAACTATTATATACTGCCAATGGAAGAGGAAGCTTCTTCAGTAAGTTAGTTTTCCTTCTCACCCCTCCCATCCTATCCTCCCCCAGTCTTTAATGTTCTGTACAGTTCACAAAATGTAACTACATCCAAACAATATAATTGACTTTGATCGTTTGCTCACTTGATTACACCTCTTTGACCTTGCCCCTTTCCAACTCATCCGGCTTCGTTAAATTTGTTTGCAACTAGAGAAAAGAAGAGACAGGCCCAGCAGAAGAAACTCCTCAGTACATTAGGAATATAACAACAGAGTCCAACAAAAAGTATTTGTGTAACAAGCTTGAGATTTGAGAACAGGCAAAATAAATCTATGCAGAAAGTTGTTTGAGAAAAGGATACCTTCTTGCATTTTAATTCCTATAAAAATAATAGGAAATAAAACTTGATTTTTTTTTTTTAATAAATTAGTCAGTTGTACTCAGCAATACCTGAAACATATCATTACCTTGAAAAAATAAGCCTCAGTGGAGGAATTTTAAAAAATATACGAAGCATATTTTGATTTATAAATAATGATAAAAAATTACCTTAGCAAACTGTGCATTTATCCATTTTGTGAATGTTTTCTTTTGAACATCTTCCCGTTCATCTGTCAAAGAAAAGTAAAGCACATATTAGAATGATTCAATAAAACATGACAATATTATTGATTAAAGCTTTAATCTTGGTTTGTAATAAAGCTACTAAAAATAATTCAGACTTCTTCAGGGCACCTGTTTGGATATATTCTGTCTCTTAGAATTACATATTTTTAAAAGACTACAGATGCCTTTATAGTCATTGGTTTTGAGGCCTATACCCCTGGCTCATCTCATCCGATCAGAAGCGTATTTTTTCTCTGAGAGATAACGTGCTGCAGTTAGGACCTGACCTGTTGCTTTTAGACCAAAAGAGGGGAGATTTGGGTTACACGTTTGAAGGAAATTCAAGGGTGGTGAGGCACAGGGACAGCTGCCCAGAGAAGCTGTGGTGCCCCATCCCTGGCCAGGCTGGATGGGCCCTGGGCAAGCTGAGCTGGTGGAGGAAGGGGTTGGAGCTGGGTGGACCTTAACATCTCCTCAACTTAAGCTGTTTGAATAGGATACCTGGAATTGTAATAGAACACACACAGTGATTGCAGCAATAGGAAACTGTTCTACTGCACTTAATGAAAAATACTTAAAATAGCAAGTTTCTACTCATATATTCAGTTTTCTTTGTGAAGTGGAGCCTCCTGGACCACAATGACAGGTCTCCAGTGGCAGCCTTTGCCATCTCAACTTTTTTTTTTTTTTTTGATAGGTGACTTTCCCATTATGATTTGTTCAATATTTTCTCTCAGCTGGAAGAAAACAAACAAACAAAAAAAAACAACAACAACCAAGCACACATTTGTTCAGCCATGCAAGTATCTCAGACCTAGATTCTATTGGTATCTAAATCACAAGTACAGATACACAATGGAATTGGACAGACAGACAGAGATACAATTCAGATGTATTTTACGTAGTGAATTAAAGATGTTTTAACCACAGAACCTAATAAGCAATTGCTCAGAAACATTAGACAACATTTGTGGGATAAAACAAAAAAGTAGACCTCTTTGGATGGTGATGTCAAAACAAACTAGAAGTAAAGGGCATAATTTTAAAAAGGCAGCAGAAGGCTTATACTAAAGCAAAGCTCACTCAGAGCTATCTGTCTTCTGCTTTACAGTAAAATTCTGTACGCTTCTTAAATAAAAAGGGATATTCAACTCCCATATGAGATGTTCAGCAATTAATAACATTAATGGATTCAGATGAATTTGAAAAACTGGTATGGATGAGCCACATGAGAAATGCACAGCATTAATAATGTACTTTGCTTTCCTTCCCCCCGCTCCTCCAAGGAGACAAGTCAAGACAAATACATCTTTTCTTAAAAAGTCACCTCAATAGCAGACATTAAAAGTGTCTTTTTCAAGACTGTTTTCTTTTGCAACAATTCAATATACTTATGAGAAAAATAATACCACAGCTGGTATTTCATAATCAAAGTCTTCATACTGGATAGAACAGGAGGTAGAAGAATATGTGGAATTAACAGAGAAAAGGAGAGGCCTACATGCCTTCTTGTGACCAGCTTATTTCTTTTCCATGCAGGCTACTGTGCAGCACGTTCACCACAAGGTGAGGGTTTGTTGGTTGTTTTATTTTTTTTGTTACTGTTGTTTTTTAAATCACTTTTCCAAAAGGATCTATGCCAGAGAATGAACTCCTAATCACCAATTAATTCCTGTTCATTGTGCTAATAAAAAAGGATCTCCTGAGGAAAAAAAGAGAGCTACAGACAAAATTAGAATATTTGAAACTTAGAAAAATTTCAGGCAATTTTCCGCTACCTTTGCAAACACAAATCTCTTCCACTGCAGTTCTTATATAGAAGTAATTTCAAGCACTTGTGCAAGCACCTCTAGATGCTTGCACTGATAAGTTTAAATAACATATTAATCTGATAGTGACAGCCTCCCAATCTAAAACAGAGCCCATCTTAATGTCCTGCATGATTTCCCTACAATAAGCAAGATTTTGTTTCCTCACAAAACAAAACAACAAAAAAAGCAAACCCAAACAAAAATCCAGAACCAGAAAAACCCACAATGCTCTCCTAACACAGATTTACAGACACAATACTAGTGGAAGCTAAATTACATTTATCTGGGTGCTGTACAGTGCCAAGAACACTCAGCTGCTACTTTTGTATCATATTGCTGTGCCTGTAACAGATCCTTCAGCATCCCACGGACGCCCTTGCAGGTGTTTTTACTTTGAAGCAATAGGAATAATCAAGAGGCCAGGAAGGTAATTCTTTCAACTTCCCAAAGATTTAGTATGTTTACTTCTTTTATTTCAAGGTGGAAGAATTACAGGTAAACTTGAACTTGAAACATGGTGTGGATCCCCCATACTCTTACTGAAGTAACATTGCTATCATTTACCACAGTAAATGTATGTACTCCTCAAAATGATGGGCCTTGACTGGAAGGCAACAGACCCTTTTTCTATATGTTATCATCTAAGATAACAAACACACTGAGATCTATAGAAGGCCCCCTGTAATGTCAGAAAAAGAAAGATACTGACTTATAAGAATTATGTGTTTTTCTTCTCCTACAGCATCTTTTATCTCTGCATAGAAATTGTTTTAACTAGAATACATTCACAAAGGGACCTTACAGTTCTGATGTATTTCTGGTAGCATGAGCATCCAGCTTTCTAACTGCGACTATAAGCCTCCTGAATTAGCTAACTGCACATTTGACTTTAGAAGTATTATTCCAGACTAGAGTTCACAGAAAATTATGACTAGGAATGAAAGTGCAGTATTAATGGAGCTAATCATCTCACAAAGGCCATTTCTAAGATTTAATCAGGTGACAAGGCTAATACGAGTAAGTGGTACACCAAAGAACGCTTAGCAACACACAATCAGGATTCAACAGAACAAAATGCTATTATTAATGGCCAGCAGATACCAGACAGCTTTCTCAGTTACTTAATAAACTATTTCATGTTTGCAACTCGCTGTTCAAAGGAAATTTCTTTTTATTTTCAACCAAAAAACAAGCATTATGTTGCTATTCTTTGTTCTTTACAAAATAATCTCAAATACCACCTAACATATTAAGTAAAAAATGGCAACAGGAAAAAAATAATACTCTGATATACTACAAATACTATTCAGAAAGCAAACAACAGTATTAATACGAAACCCACAGTTTTTAGTAACGTGGGCTGACAAGCAGTGAGAGGATTTTATATGGACTAAATTGACAACACATACAGACAGTATGTGTGTGTGTGTGTATATCATAAAAATGGAATTAATGGAATGATGTAGTTACATGAGCCATTTTCCTGTGGAAAATCTGGAGAATAGGTTAAGAATCTTCCACTATTTGGCACATCCATTCCTACATGGTAGGAGGATCTTCAGTCCCTCTTACTCTTGAAGCAATGAATAAATAGCACTTTCAACACAGTGGTTGAGGCTGAAAGGCACCTCTGGGGGTTGTCCGGTTCAACCTCCTTATCAGGAAGGGCCATTTGAACCAGGCTACCCAGGGTGACTTGAATCAGTTTTTGACTATCTCCAAGGATGGAGTCTCCACAGTCTGTTCTATTACGTACTACAACACCAAGGCCTTGCCTTTCCTATCATCTGCATTCTGCCTTTCACAGATGCAGATAGGGAGTGTTTCTGATGCAAGTGGCTTAGAAATTGCAAAAGCAAGCACAACCCATTTGTAGAACTCATTTTTCAAAGTTAGAAGACTTTGAAGAAAAGTGAGCTGGCACCTCAGGAATATGGGAAATGAGCTGTATCTTCAGATGAAAATTTTTAATTTGAAATAAGCAAATAATAATGTTCTTTAATGTAATGATAAAGAGAATACAGAAAATGAATAGAATATTCAAGTAACTGCAGAGACAATGAAAGGAATCTAGCTTTTGTGACAAAAGACTTCATGCTGTCTTCAGCAAGTAGCTCCATCACAGTCTGGAAAAGGGAAGGGAAAGAAAAGACATCTTATTCTCTTAATCATTGTTGCTTTGAGCTGTGTTAAACAGTAATTAAGCAATTATCTTTGACTACCAAGAACAATCAAATAAGAAGAAAAAAGAAAAAGGGAAAAGGATTTTTCCCATATATAAGCTGAAAACTTTTAAACAATGGTATTAAGGCAGGTGACAGTTCCTTCATTGGTCAACTGCATGTTCATCTGAACACTACACTTCAGAAAGTAAAACCATCAAAATTAGTATTTTTCTAGCAGTCAAACAATGGAGATTTAGAGAAGACCAGGATTTGCTTCAGTGAGTGGAACTGAATACCAGCAATGACGGGAGCACTGGGAACAAAGAAGGCCATAGACAGTCACATCATTGATACTCTGCCTCTATTGATTCACTATTCTTAGAGATTTCCAGCACATTGTTACAATACTCTACCAGTTACTACGACTGCTGAGAAATGCTACTTTACCATTCTTGCTTATCTGAGGAGGAAAGAAGAAATCAATGCAATACAATGACTGAATGCTATTTGAGTGCCCTAGCTTTGATTTTTTGTCAGTGAGGTCACCCAAGACATTCACAAGCTGACAGGAAATACAATAGACTGCTTTCACAGACAGCCAATAATTTTAAGTCTATTGCTTATGTAATGCAATATGTAACATGCAATTCATCGTCCACATGTCATAAATATACTGATGAGAAGTGTGTTAACTTTATCCAAATACCATTAAAGCTCCCTGCTCCTTATGCTATCCCTGAGATTTTACTGCAGAGCCTGAGTCAAATCACCATAATCATACCATCTTAGGCTTCTCAAAACACTAATGAATCTATTCAAAAGCTCAGCACAAATGGCAGACTTCAGCATTCAGAATACTTAAATAAAAAAAAAGTAGTACAACTAAATTCTTCCAAAATAGCATAACATTTTGAGGATGTTTGGTAAAGATTCAAGGCAAATTTAAGAATGGGAGATGGGGTATAACATACCAAAAACATTTAATCTGAAGTCTGTTCCCTCCTTCTGCTTCCTGAGATACAAGAGTACACAGGTGGGGATTGCATTTGCTGAGCAGAAGACAGAAGGGCGAACAGCTCTATGAAAAACCTACTGCATTTCTACTGACGCCACAGGCTCAGACTGAATTCCAGACAGAGAAAGCTCCTTATGTTTCTCATTTTATTGTTAGCTTGAACTGTTCTCTCATCATAAATGCTTAAGTAAAGAAAAAAAAAAAAGCTTCTTGATTTTTCTCCTTTCTTTTCACTCATTAAGGCACTACAGCTGTTGCTAGAACGTTCCTGTTCTTCTCACTTAACTTTGCCTTATTAGTTATTGAGGAAAAAAACATAGAATGCTTTTGAGGACTGGTAAAGGACTAAGGATGTAGAAAAAAGCAGGAATGAGAAAGAAAAAAAAGAATATTACAGTGAGTGACACTGTGGTAGGGAAGAGAAGGAAAGAAAACAATAATAGAAGAGGAGAAAGTAGTAGACTGAGATGTAAGACAAAGGGGAACATGGAGGCACAGGCACACATCTTCCTGGGTTTGGGGAAAGAAAGGGGAAACAAATTATGTGAAAGAAGAAACAAAGGTAGGATGGAAAAAGGTGACAAGTCCTTTCCAGACTGAGAAAGGCATAAGGCATTGACACTGCTGTGATATTGCTTGCATACAACACTGGACATACAGCTAAAGGTTCATACGAAAGGAAGCTGTAGATCTGGACAAAAACACCACCAAAACAGCGTAGTGTGATCTGCCTTCCCAGGTCATTAACCCCATAGTACAAGAGGAAAAAAAAGATTTGACTAGGACCCAAAAATATTAGGATGGTGCAAACAACCTGCATATGAAAACTAAAACAATAATACGTAGCTGTGGAATGTACACATAAATCTATGTTTAAACAAATTCATGTAATTTGCTGCATGTTTGTTAAAAATAATTAAAACTGCTTCACTGTATTTCATAATCCTCTCTCAAATAATTTGCAGCAGGTGCAACTCTCAGGACAAAGCTAAAGCACAGTTCCAATGGAATTCAAAACTAAGAAGCAAAAAAACATCCCCCCCCAAAAAACCCTATAGAATTCTAGTTCACATTTGAAGAACATTTCAAGCAAACATAACATATAGACTGCTCTATGGAGTACCTTATAACTTAGCTGCACAGGCTGCAAAATAATGTAAACGGGTTGAAAATAAAACAATCCCCCACCTCTACCCCTAAAAACCTTTCAAATACTTTTCTCATTTTACATAGGAGAAAAATACTTTTTGGAAGAAGACTCTGATTTCAGATCTTGTCATCAGCAGTGCAAGGGCATGAGAAAGGAAAGACAGTTCATTTCTTCTCCCACTGAATTGTAGCAGCATGCTGCCTGTCAGGGCACCAGCCTCAAATGCTGGCAACCCAGCTTTGTCTTAGACTCCTGTAATAAGGATGTCAACCAGTTTTGAACCACACTTCATCAAAAATGCTGTAGTCTCCTAGTTATGGATATTTTTGCAAACACAAGCTTTGCAGGTTCCCCTTATTGGCTTCCATTTATTCTTTTCTAACTTGTGATATTTTGGATCCAGGATTTTTTTTTCTGAAAGGAAAAAAAAAAAGCACTCCTCAGATGTAACCAATAAATCTCTCAATATATCTGAATTCTCCATAGAAGATCTATCATTCCTCAAAATTGAAGAACAAAACTACCCCTCTTGTTGGTCCTTGGAAGCAATGAAATTTCTCCTGGTAAGTTCTTTGCAATACCAAGCAAAGTGCCATTAGGAATATCAATAATCATACATAGGAAGACTCACCCAACTCATGATAGGGTCTCTGGCTACAGAACACTCCTCAGGAAGTAGCCTTCATCGAGAAGGTGTTCTCCTTTTAGAGGCTAGCCTCAATATGAGCCCAAGGTCACATAGAAAAAACAAGTGAACTGCTTGCATCTGTGCTTTCTTGGCCAGCCACCCCTTCACCAGATGTTCAATCATCAGATCAGATCATGATCAGTTTCTTTAAACCTCTCTACCTGAGAAGCTAGAGGATTGCTCACTAGGGAAGGGGTTAATCTTACAAAAAATTATATTTATGTGTAAGTATGTAATAACTCATTTGAATATTCAGCTTTGTATGAGCATTATCCCCTTTTTCAATGTCACATATATATTGCCAAACCAAAACTACGCCTATTATTATATAGAAGCACATGCTATTTGAACATTATACCATCACTACTTCAATATTTTCTGAACACTGTAGATGATATTTCATACTCTAAAATGAGAATATTTGCATTCACTCAGAACTCATGATGGTTAGAAGTGAAGTGAAACAAAACAGAATGCTATTGATGAACCAACTGAACCCACTGTAGTTCGATGGAACTTCCAGAATATTGTCTGATGCGACTATATTACAAGCTTCTCGCTAGTCAGGTACCACCTAAGTTATGTTGCCAGTACATCCGAGTGCCCTGAAAAAAATACTACTAATAACAGTGATCTAAAAGCATGCATAAGTTCATTCACTGCTATAAATCTTCACTTGCAGACAGGCTTCCAGTGCCTCCCACATCCTTGAATCCTTGGGGGGGAAGTTGGGAGAGCAAAATTCCCCCCAGCTGTTAAGAGCAGAACAAGCCAGAGACTGCCTCATGAGACAGAATGTATGGAAGACTATGGAGTTGGACAGTATGCCTCTTAGGTCCTCAAGGAATTAGCTGATGTAGTTTTCAATCTGCTCTCCATATTTGAAAAATCATGTCTGTCAGGCAAAGTCTCCAGTGACTGGAAAACGGTAAACATTCTCCCATTTTTAAGAAAGGGAAAGGAAAGACCCAGGAACTACAAGTCAATAAGCCTCATGTCTGTGCCTGGGAGACCATAAGGCATATCTTTCTGGAAGAGATATAAAGGCACATGCTAAAGAAGGAGGTTATCAGAGACTGCCAGCACGGCTTCACTGAGGGCAGACGGTGCCTGACCAATCTGGTGGCCTTCTATGATGGAGTGACAGCATTGGTAGAGAAAGGAAGTGCAAGTGATGTCATCTGCCTGAATCTGTGCATGCCTTTAACATGGTCACAATCTATCTCAAAACAGAAGAGATACAGATTTGAAGGCTGCATCGTTCGGTGGATAAAGAATTGGCTGGATGGTCGCAGCCAGAGGGTTGCTGTCAGTGGCACCATGGCCAGGTAGAGGACAGTCATGGGTGGCATCCCCCAGGGGGCCATCTTGCGATCAATGCTCTTCAATATCTTTATCAATAAACCTAGACAGTTGCGCTATTCTCTACATATGCCTGTGGGCATCATATAGAAAGAAGGCGAGCACTGCTGCTCAGCACAGCTCTTGCCATTGGTCTGACTTGGATAAAAGGGAAAATTCAATGGACTTTTGAAAACAACAGGTTTTGTGTGTGCAGAGGAGTCAGTAGACACAACAGACAGATTAAATAAGTCTTGAATGCATTAATTCTGGCTTCAACTGTTCTTATTTTAAACTCTTTTTCCCCCTTTCGGTTAGCAAAAGAAATCAGTATCAGGCATTTCTTTTCCTTCTCAGAGCACACGCCAATTCTCACAGGTCACTCCTGTGGAGAAAAGCCTGCCCGGTCAGGATGGTTTGATAAGCCCAGTCAAGCTGCATGGCAAAAAAAAGATGCTATGGGAGCCCTCACATACAGATGGCACCGTGAAATTCTTATCAGTTAATGCTGAATGAATTTGTTTTGTGTACATTGCACATTTAGTGACAACACAATAAATATAACTACTCCTCAGCATCAATGATGTGAGAATTGCTATAACTAATTCAGAGTGAAAATTGGTTCCCCCTCAAAACTGCTACTATCACCAGGTCTGCTTCAAGCTAACCCCAAACTATAAATATTTGTCAGAGATGTGTGAAAAGTTACGTCTGAGAAAACAGCGGCATTGGCAGATTGTGTATTTCAATGTCACAAAAAATAGCACCAACTAGGAAACACAGTATTCAAAACCTGTAAACAGCTCTAGCCCTCATGCTTTTCAACCAGACAAATTGTTACTGCAAACACAAGCCTGATTTTTTCTCCCCTCCCCTAGTTTTTGTTTGCAGTAAGCTTGAGAGGGCAGATCTCCAATCAGCTGATCAGCAGACAACCCCAGAATGAAGTGACAGAGGCATTGTGTGGGCGTATTATTATAGCAGAGGTAGTTGTAGTCAAGGTTATGTAACTAGCTAAAATTACACACAGTTTTCATATTCACAATATTCATGAAAAATATGCTTTTTTGTTTTGTTCAGAAAACAGCGTATAAATTATCTCTTAAAATGATTTTACATTTTAGGTTCCTACTTATTTTTGAATGCAGATAATGAGGGACAAGGCACCAAGGGTAGTAAGATTTTTTTTTTCATGACCAAGTCAAAGCAACATACCTCAGAATGGGAAAGTAAGAGTCCCCAAACTTTCTGAATGACACTGTCAACTCATAACAAATGAAGATGAAGGAAGCATCAGGATTTAAAGGAGTTTATCAGTCTGTAAAATATGACAGTCAAATCTGCTGTTCAACTTCCGTAAAAACTATATTTTGCTGTGCTTCTTTCAGTAAATGCCACCTATTGATAGAGTTGCAAAGCTTAGAAGCTCTTAAATTTTCATGTATTTTTTCAGTTTCTGATTTACTTTAAAAAAAAAATCAGGCATGCTTTACATAGCCCATCAAAATTCAGTGCATCAAAATTCATGCAGAACAGAGACAAAAGAAGACAAGTTAGTAACACCTGCAGATCAACATTTGTTTCAGTGAGTATTAAAATATTCATTACAAATAGCTCCATTAAGTACACAGTGGTGGCTACCATTTATCTGTAATATTTCAAGTTCCTTTTTTTGTTTCCCTGTCAAAAGCAATTAGAGAAGAGGCTATGTAGTCTGCTTGAGTTATTGCTGTCTACTTTCTTTCATCTGGGCCAATTAGTTTCTGAGTCAATTTGTTCAGGCTGCCTCTAAGACATGTATCAGAGAAGTTTGCAGTAAATGAGACTGAAGTGTTAATATGCAATTGTTTACAATACACACACCTTTTTCGTGAAGAAAAACTGACAACATTTACTCCTCTCAGTTGGCTTTCACCTTATTATAAAAAAATTGCAAAACTTTGAAAGAAAATTTGCTTCTGAGGACAGCTGTACAAACTGAAAGTTAGTGGTCCCTGCTTTCCACTTCCGTTTTAACGTTACTTGAAATAGCCAAAGTAATGATGAATGTGTCTATATCAAAGTTGTAATTTATTTTGTTCACAATAAACTATTACAGATCATATGCTGTTAGGTCTCTTAGCTTCCTCTCATCATGCCCAAAAATATCCTTCTCAAAGGAGGAAAATAAAGGATGTTCCAAGAGTAAGATAAAGCATTTCAGAAACCCCTACTGATATCAATCAACTGGAGAATAAAGCAAACAAAGCAAACCCAACATAAACAACAGAAAACACTCCAGCCTAAGAGAACAAAATTTAGTTCCTCTAGAACTCTTCTAATTTCACAACTACATTATACTACTTATGTCTCCATTGTACAAATGACAGTGAAAAAACTTAGATTTTCGTAAGTACGTAATTGAGTATGATAAATTGGTCACATACTGCCCCACATTTGGGAAAACTGCTATTATTTCACAGAGGTGAAGGATAATACAGATTTTATATCAGTCTACATATCAGCACTTAATAGAAATCTCAGATTAACTGTGCTTCCCAAACACTCTCTACTACATCAAGCATCCTTGAAACTCACTGAATTTCTAGAAAGCTCACATGCAACTCTTAACAAACAGCCATAATAACAACTGCAGACCGTAAGAAGCTCTTCCTCCTTTTTCCCTGTGAAGTTTCTAAATTTTTCTTTATCAGGTTTAGTTAGAAGTGATTGCTCAGCCCCTAAATTAAAGTTACCCCCTATTAAAATCATTCAAACTGGAATAATTATGTGCATTTATTTTGGTGTTTCCCCCCCCCCCCCTTCTTGTTACTAGTATATTGAAAAAAGATAACACAATATAGAAATCAGTTTTACTCTTCATTAGGAACACAGTGGCCACCATTACAGAAAAGAAAATGCACTTTTCATTATTTTTAAGATACAAAGAATTAAAGTTAAAATTCAGCCAAATGTCCAGACAGTTGTTCAAACCTTTCTTCCAGAGATTTCATTGAGAAAAAAAGTTACCATTACATGGAACAGCCATTATCATCAGTAGAAATTATGTCACTGTAAACAGATAAGCTCTTGAGTTAATGCATTGTTTTAGCCTATCGAAGTAATGTAGTGCATAAAATTGGTTTCTAGTCCAGTACTTGTGTATCGAGATTTGCAGTCAGAAGTAGGCAATCTGCAATATGCAAGAGATACAGGAAGTAACTGAACGTACAAAGAAATCCTGTCCTAAACATATCTACCTGACGTTAATGTAATAATAGGCAGCAGTTAAACTTGAATACTTAATCTGACTAAAGTTGAGAACTTAAGTAGTCATTGTGAGAGGAAGTAACTCATTTGCAATAGGAATAGATACTTTTTTAATTTGTGCAGATCTCACGCCCTCTCAAGTGAAACTAAGATTGTCAGGCAGCATCAGGCATGAACATTTTAGATGTTACCTGCATTTGCCACCTGAATGCGCTGCATGCATTGATCAGGACTTTTCACTTCATACGCTGTTCAGAACTAGCCCCAGAGAATGATTTCATATCTGTAACGTTAAGTGAAGATTAAGAAATATAGTACTGATGCTATGACAGTTTTACCTATTACAAATATTGATTTTTATTTCAATTCAGTGTCATCTCATAAGCTTTACAGAGAGGAGCTGCATCATCTTAAAATAAATTCAGTACAGAAAAATAAGAAAAACATCTATTTGTCATTCTTTTTACAGCTCTTCTTTTTCAGTCTAGACAACTCAGGACAGGAATAACATTTTGAAACATCATGAACTCTGTTCAAGAAGCATATTGTCATTCTATTCCAATGTTTTTGCAATAGTAAGGAACAGTAATTTTGTTGTCATATACCTTCTAGAGACACCTCAAGCAGACCACAGATATTGTGGTCACATCAACTCTACCAGAGAAACAGAAATGAATACTTATTGGAATTCAAGTTTTGGTTTCTACTTTAGACGACTCTTTGAATGGCCAACTGAAAACATTCAGAACTTCACACAAGAGAAAACACAAAATCCTGCAAAGAAATGAAAGGGAAGGAAAAAAAAATTCCTCAATAAAGACAACCTCTAGAAACCCAAACTAGACCTAATTTTTTGAAAGTAAACTTGGATATACATAGGTCACTTTGATAGTAATGCCTTCTACGTACTTCCGTGGAAATCACAACAGACAGTATTTGATAGATCAAATTTTCAGCCACAAAATAGTATTTTTCAACACAGTCACTACCACAAGCTCTGCATTTTCACCAGCAATGAACAAGAGCACGCATGCCGCACTTGAAAAATCTGCACCAGTGGAGATGACCCACTGTCAGTGTCACTACTGCTGAAATACACCACCCACTGCATCCCTGGGCTCACATCTCTTGTTGATCTCCATAAGCATTCAACTGTCTATATGTGTCAGTAGGTGTCATTTTTCTACATGGAGGAATTCAATGACATATCTTTGCCTTATCCGCATTTCCATGTAAGACTACCATTGTGTCAGACAGCTCCTCTACTGCCATCTGTTCCACAGCAACGAAACAGAATATTGGCAGGAAGGTTCAGTGTCCCCTGCCGTACCACCAGTATTCACCTCCAATGTTGTGGGCCAATGTAACAAAATCGGAGTCATTACTTTTGAATCAGCCCTCATGTATTAGAATTTAGTGAGCAAATGTATTGAAGTCTAACAGATTCATTCTAATGGGGACATCTTCCAAGATAACTTGCAAATTTCTTCAATTTATGACATGTAAGATGACATAATTAACAAAAAAGTAAATGGAGAAAGTATGTGTTTTGTTATGAAATTTTCATCCCTCTGGAAAGTTCCAGAATGAACATTTAATTACACCGCAACCAAACAAGATAAGGATGAGAATGCTATGCGATGCACAAACACAGTAAATACTTCAGTTTTCTATGAAGTCTTTGATAGGGCTTCTGTTTTATGAGCAATCAGAATTATCAACTAGAATTATATGCACAAGCAAGGGATCTAATTCTAACTGCATTTGTATTCCACTCAGTAACTTTTTAAAATGATCAGTCTAATGCAGCAGCTTCTCAGTAGGAATATGCCAGAAGTCATATTTTAAATGGAAATCCAAATATGTGTTAGGCAAATGTGAAAATATATGGATAGCTCATTGGGAGAGGAAATGAGTATTCATCTCCAGAAACTACTGATAAAACCTCATCCAAAAGGCTGAGACCATTACATATTAGCTACTATATTAGCTAAAGCTACATCTCGCTGACTATCGAAGACATACAAAACTTCAGAATAATTAAAAAGTAAACTTAGTACAAAAAGTGAATTCCAGACAAATTACATGCTTCACAGTTACAATTATTATATTATCTTCCAATTCTCTAGCAGTTCAATTACATAATCTCAAACTACTCTACCAATCTGAATGAAGTTAACCCATGCAAAAATGGAGTTAAGAACACAGCAAGTTCAGACAGCACTATTAACCAAAGCAGTTCACTGTGTCCATCATCCGCAAATCTATTTCTCTTTGCCCTACCCATACAGAATCTAATCCCTATTTCTTTTTAAAATGCTCTTGTAATACGATAATAATAAACCTCCCTGCATGCTGTTTATTTTAGGATTTCACACACCAAAATTTGAATCTGGTTGTACTTCTCCCACATGGTTCGCTCTTGCACTGAGGTACTCCTAAACAAACAAAATCCTCAGGTAAAAGTGTAGAAGGATTAACGATCACTTTAAAATAATAATGATAGAAAGGTGTTCATGTGGATCTAAACACAGTTATTCCTTGTAAATCCTTAGCATCAGAAGTGACTAACAACTAATATCCAGAAGGTGAAAGTTATTATAGTATAAAGGATTCTTGTTTCATATTATTGCTAGACCTCCAGGTCAAGTCAGCGCAGATCAGGAATTGACTTCTGTATTTTGCTCTTCTTTGAGTTCTATGATCCTTTCGCTCCACTCACAAAAGAAGCGTTCTTTGCAACCCCCCCCCCCCCCCAAAAAAAAAAAAAAAGCAGTACATATCTGAGAATTTTAAGAAGTGAGGAACTAGCTGGCTATTCTGATAATAATTGAATGCCTAACCACTAATTTAGCAATCACACAAATAATGTCTATGTTATTTTGGTATTTCTACAACTGTAATTGGCAGGCATTCTTCATCAAGATCATCAGCTTGATGACAATGACACATGGAGGTTAAATTCCCTGGATATCTAATTAGTCATCAAAAGCAATGCTTCTGTGACATTCAGGCACCAGCAACAACATAGCAGAATTCAGGGAGTTGTAACCAAATATTAGTTTTGGAAATTAAAAATACTGCTATTTTCATAACAGAACAAGAAGAAAATCAGAGTGCAGTCAACTAAAGCAATGACTGATGTGGTGAGGATTTCTAATAAAAAACAGCTTACAGAGGCCAAATTGACATGACTATCACATTTCTAAGGATGCAAATAGTACTAACTTCTCCATCTCTATTTTATTAAGTAAGAAAGGAACTGAAGTGTACTTCAAGTCTGAGCATTTTTCCTCAATTTATAATTCAGTCTAAGATGGAAAAATAACTTAGAAAATATATAACTTTCCATATTAAGTTAATAAGTCTACATTCTAACAAGTCTACTGTTCCTTAAAAAAAATCTTTTCTTTTGTTTTCCTCTTCAAAATAAACATAAACATGTAATAATTAAACATAAGAATAAAGAACAGATAATTTCTAAATTGTGTTTTCTCTCATAATTAGGCATACAATTATTCTGTAATATAAAAAAAAAATAGTTATTTGCCTCCTGTTAGGTGCTATACATCATAAAGGACAGACCAGAACACAGATTGAACATCTGTACTGAACAATGTGAGCCTGCCTACTAATTTATTACATGGAAAGAATTTAATTATCATTTCCCTCTTCCCCATAAAGATTGACATGGTCATGAGAAAACAACAGAGCTAAGAGCAAATATATTCAAAAAAACGCTGTTCATTTTAGCAAGGGGAAGATCAGTTTACAGAAGCAATATAAATGCAAAATTTAAAACGAATGATGTTGCTTAAAGTATTGTCAAGAAACAATTAGGGAATTATGCTCTTAGTTAAAAGTGCTATTACGATAAATGGAACTAAATGTTTCAGTATTGTCTCTCTGTAAGTGATTTAACATGGTGAGATTAAGTTATGAAATAGTTGAAACAGAGTTTTTAAATCTTTCTAGACAATTAGATGAGTAGCTAAGATTTTCAGATTCACTGTAAATAGTGAATTAGGGAATAATAGTGAATAATAATAGTGAATAGGGAACAATTAGCCGGAAAAAGATACAAGCAATTAGTTATTCATGTTTTTATTAGCAGAACACTCCTTGCTTACTTTAAGCACTTTTCACAGTCATCACTTTTTTCTACGCAAAACTCATGCAAAATATGAGCTTGACTTAAAAATGATGCTTACAAAGTAGACAACAATCGAGCCACATTACAATTTGTCATCAGAACTTAAGTATTTTAAAAGTTGAAAACGTGCATAGTTCTAGTACCAGAAATAGCTAAATTCATCTTTTCAGCTATTCATTTGTGTAAATGCCTGAGACACTGCTGAGACATTACTGACAACACCCTCACTAGAGCTTTGGGCTCAGTTAGAATATTCTGCAGTTAGAATATATTCTGCATTTTGGTTTCAAAAAGCCAAATGTTGCATGCTGCATGCATTGCATGGACAATTTATTATTTATTTATTTATTTTAAGAAAAGAAAATTACTTTTTGTATTTCACAGATATTTGGCAAATAAGTCTCTCTCCTAGCTGGAAAGTGGGGAAAAAGCAATGACATCACTTGAAACGGTGTATATAACTGAATTACCAAGTGTCATTAGTGAGGATTATAGTCTTGGTAAATTAATTAATACAGAATGAAATTACTGCAGCAAATATGATACCAATGCTAAGAAAAAAATAAAGCACAACACTGAAATTATGCAATTGTAGCCAACTATCAGTACGTTAAATCTTACTAGTTTTCTCAAAGGTTCTATTTTTAATAGAAATTTACATCTTTGAAAATGTTTCTATTCTTTGTAATTTTGTAAGTAACAGACAGCTAGTAGGCCTGCTATCCAGTGTGGGTAGCACAGAAAAATACAGAAAAGATGGCTTTGATTTTAACTGCAAGCTTTGTAAGAAATTGAAGAATGTTAGATGTTTATTTTGTGAAACAACCTCTAGCCCTAAACTATTACTGCCAAAAGATTCCAGGTATTAAATTTTTTTTGCACTAGCTTACACTTCACAGTAAATACAGAGATGAAAAATTGAAGGTGCGTTAATTTTAATTCTACAAAATTGGAATTCAACTAGACAAACTGAGTGTTAATTAACAGAGCCTTTTTATGCACATTCAGAACGGTATGAAAACAAAGACAACAACGAAGTGATTCAGAAGCAAATTACAAACAATAAAAAAATCATCATGAGGTAATTTTCAGATGCATCCATATTCAAATTTTGCAGTACTTGTATCAAGTGGAATGTATCATAAGCAGATATCTAAAAAATAATTTCAAACAGACAGATGTATTTAATTATATAGTTTTAAAGTAATAAAGTTTTTACTCTTAACCATCCAATATACAGTGAGGTAGGTGATTGTCCCCTCTACTCAGTTCTTGAGAGGCCCCATTTGGAGTACTGTGTCCAGGCCTGGGGCCCCCAGTATAGTAAAGATTTGGAGCTCTTGGAGCAGGTCCAGAGGTAGGCCACTAAGATGATCAGTGGGGTGGAGCACCTCTCCTAGGAGGAAAGGTTGAAGGAACTAGGCTTGTTTAGATTGGAGAAGAGAAGGCTCTGGGGAGACCTCATTGTGGTCTTCCAGTACTTGAAGGAAGCGTATGAACAGGAACAGTAAAGACTGTTTACAAGGACAAACGGGAATGGTTTTAAACTGAGACAGGGGAGGTTTAGGTTAGATATTAGGAGGAAGTTTTTCACTCAGAGGGTGGTGACACACTGGAACAGGCTGCCCAAGGACATTGTGGATGCCCCATCCCTGGTGGAATTCAAGGCCAGGCTGGATGCAGCTCTGGGTAGCCTGGTCTGGTGGTTGGCAACCCTGCGCATGGCAAGAGGGGTTGAAACTAGCTGATCATTTTGGTCTTTTTCAACCCAGGCCATTCTATGATTCTATATAATAGCACTCTTTGACTGATTAGGTGTGACAGAAGTAAAATAAGCACACTTAAGCTCTTCATATGTGTTAGTACTCAAACACGTACAACTCTGCATTACTGATTTACTAACACAGCTTTCCATATGCCTCTGAAAGATGGCAAATACATGCAGTGATGCTTGATGACTTCTACTAAACTCTTGAAGCAAGAAGTATTTTTCCTCATTTTTAAGTATTTATGAAGAGAGTTTTCAATTCTAATGATACTAAAATGAGCATTAAATGTGATTCACACTCCTTAATCCATGATTTAATCTAGGCACATAAACTTCAACCTGTATATGTAAGCACCTGTTTTTCACTTTTATACTGTACATTTGATTGCTGCTGTCTTTTTTTAATGTTATTACTAGCTGTCATCTCCACATTACAAACTGCAATTAGCCTTGATGTTTAAAATGTATGAACCACATTTGAGAGTTGCTATATGAAGCATAGGTCACAAATTATCTCTCTTTTGTGTACCTTTTCTATCATTAACTATTTTTTTGGCAAGCAACTATTCTCAACCACCGAGATAAATTACTGAATCTGCATTTTTGTGCAAATGCATATAAAAGTTATAATAGGAGAGCCATGTGAATTACTGAGCTATCAACATATATTTCAAGTAGCGAACCCCACCAGTAAGGATTTTTGGGTTACCTCAGAAATGCAATCTCAGCAAGAGTTCTTTGAATACATCTGACCATTAATCTTGTAACTTGCAATAATTCATGAATCTTTTATGCATGCATGCACTTTTATGCATTTATTAATAAATTTTATGTACTCATCCTCCACTACCTTTAACACTTCAAAGCAGCTTTAACAGCTTTTGCTGTATTTTGCACCTACAGAGAGAGGCACTGGAAGCATTGCTGGTCTTACCACTTTGGGACTAACAAATCTGAAACAACATGGACAGGGGTACAAAAAGTCTCAACATGAAAAGTTGTTTAAGGTGCACATTGAGCAACAGCTAATTTACAAGCACACATCCATTTTCACTATACAAGATGGTCTTGCAATCTGATGTCTCTGCTGCTGTTTTCTACACCATACAGTTGGAAGATGCCCGACTGCTCTGAAACCACACCAATTATGCCACTCACCTTTAAAAAAAAATAATGAAGAAAATCTGAACAGGAATATGCCAAACCAAGAGAATAAGCGTCAAAGAAATGCTCATAAGAATTTTTTATTTTTTTTCTTTTTTTTAACGAAGCAGAACTTAGAGCAATTCAACTACCTCAAACCCACAATCCTATTGTGTCTTCAACCCCTTTCACTTAGTTGATCAGTCTTGAAATCAGAGGCTAAAATTATGTGGTGCATAA
Organism: Perdix hodgsoniae; assembly: GCA_035772895.1. Classification (NCBI taxonomy): domain Eukaryota; kingdom Metazoa; phylum Chordata; class Aves; order Galliformes; family Phasianidae; genus Perdix; species Perdix hodgsoniae. The sequence goes on along the minus strand of JAPSGF010000025.1, from coordinate 1,126,659 downwards.
CATTGATGACTTGAGTATTTTTCTATCTTGTTTTTGTGTTGCTGTTCTTTTTTCCTTTATCCATCTTCTTTTTGGTGTAGTGGAACATTCTACACAATCCAGTTAAAATTCAAGCTGGGCTACCTAACCCAAAACCTCTGGAGAAAGACCTAGATTGACTCTGCTGCCCCTGTTCCCAGGCTAAACACTTTATCACACATCACTGCTGCTACTGAAATATCTGCTGAAGTACCCAGCAGCATGGCTGTGGATCCCAGAGCTTCCTGCCAAATAGAGATCTCATCTGAAAAAGTAAAAAAATTTCCTACAGTGATGGGAGAGATGTATAGAAATGCTGGCATTTTTGTTTTTCCATTATAAAAAAAAGCTTTTTTTTTTTCTTTTAGCTTATAGGTTAGGCAAGGCCATTCCTTCTATTCTTGATTTCCATTATCAGTTAATAATATAGCTAAAAATAAAAATGACAGTGAACTACACACATTCATTAATTAAATGCATGGAAACATCCCTACTGAGAAGTTGAATCTATCTATAGCATTTCCATTAAGGAAAGGACTTGCTGTGAATACAGTTTTTTCTTTTCTAGGAAGTTAAAAACAGGAAGAAAAAAAACAATCAGCTGATCCATATGTTGCCTCATATTTGAATAAAGAGTACTACTATTACTTTCAGTTAAGAGAAAAAAAGTTTGCCCAGCCTAATGTATTACATGTTTAAGTTTAAGTAAAAGTGAAGAGTTAAATACTCTAAGCTCCTTACCCAGCTTAAGAAGAAAATGAAAAGAAAAATTAGCAACATTTCTTCACTTTCATTTTATATATAATATTCTGTACTACTCTACTCTCTAACTATAGAGAATCAGTGTATTTTGTTACAATATACTTTACGTACTAATAATTATCAAAACCAGTACAAAACAAACTTAGATACAAACAAAGATACAAGAATCACTGTTTAGTACAGAAAGCCTACCTACTTGGAATGTGCTGACTTACTGAATACAAAGATACTTATAACAAAGAAAGCAACTGATAACAAAGAAGGCAACTTTTTTCATTTACGTCAGAACAGATCCAATTCAGGGCTAAGCCACTTGACACATCTGACTCACCATCATCTCAACCTTCTCTAAGGTGTGCATACTAGATTTCAATTCAGGCTAAGTTAGCTCAGCTTATTAGAGAACACATTAAGACCACTGGAAAGACACCACCCTGCTCAGAGTACAATTTTCCTACAGTTCAGCCAAGCAGAAAGCACAGGGAGTTGGGGAGGTGAAAGCAGCCACTCAGCTGTTGCTTTGCTCTTGCAGGCTTTGTCCTTGAGGCAACCAGATGGGAAGGCACAGTTCCCTAACCAGTAAGTTTGCCTTTTGTTCACAGCAGTAGGTTTCACCTACAATCACTAACAACAAATAAAAGCCAGAGGCTTCGTGCAATTGTGCTTCAACAAACTAGAAAATTGCCTTAGATTTGCAAGAAGTTTAGTATTACTCTCAGTTCCCACCTGACAACATGCCAATAGAAAGATAAGCGCTAATTGTGAAGGTATCAGCCACACTGAACCAAATAACAAACACTCCAATTGAAATTTTCAGGGTGATGAAATATTTGCACCACCAAACTTTACCATTACAAACATTCCTGGCTGAGTAATCAAAAATAACTTCTGAGCAGAAAAATTCGTATTTTTAGCCAACAGTATAAAACTCCAGCTGAATTCTTCAGTTTGCAATGTTAACTCTGAAAACATAACTGGAAATACGTATTGCACTGGCTACTTGAAAATGGTGATTTCAAAATATCAGTTGAGAACTACAAATATTTACAAATCCTCAATGTCTTAATTATTCACTGAAATCTGAGTAATTGTTGATGATTAGTATGTTGAAGAAATCTGTATTCTCTTCATAAAAAAAAACCTCCAAAAGTGAAGTACAGCATTTTACGCAGATGTATACAATTTAATCAGTGCCAAAAATAGTAGCCTTTTAACCAATCACTTGCTAAATAGCTATTTTTCCTAAAAACAAGGCATTCCCATTAATACAGTCTTTATAAACTGTGTTTTTAAGTGGATACAGAATTTACTGTGGCCTTATTTTGTCTAACTTTGTCTGCAACATATCCAAAACCCTCTTAATGAAACTAAATAACTTCAGTTCATACCCATATGGAACAACATCAGAATTTGGCTCTCTGTTTAACCCTGTCATACTATGCCTTCAGAAATTAAGAACTATTACAGAGATTAACTTCCTGCACTGATTTACAACAATAAATATGTAGAAATGATGCACTACTATCACTTAGGTACTGTGTCATCAGTAAACATACAACATCTTCATTAAAAAATGATTGAGAATTATGATGCCATTCAACCATCTGTGGTGTTAGGACTGCAGCTTTCAGCTGCAGACTAGCTAACACAAATCCCTGATCTACAATTAAACAGGTTTTTTTATTTATTTTTACTAAAGTGTATTATTTCATTAGAGATGTTTTTATATGTATAATAAAGACTTTTGCAACTATTCTACCAAATCACGTATCACAAGAAGAAACCAGACATTCTCCGTAAGTTTACCTACAAGACAAATGTTGGAAAAAAAATGCTTAGAATAAAATCTTGGTTTTGACATCTTTGGAAACTCCTTTATTAATAAGACTTATTGTTATCCTCTGCATCCATTACATCTCCTAGAGTAATTTCCTTCAGTTTCAAGGGATTCAAGTTAGTTAAATTTCTGTGCCTATTCAGTCTTCTGTCCATAGTGCAATTATTTATTAGAATAAGGTTAAGCTGTCTACTTATAATAATTAAAACAGTCTATAAGCATCTGTTGCATTTAAAAGAATTCAGGTGTTTAAATAGGTTTCCAAATAGAATTTCGCAAATAGACTTGAATCCTCGGAAATATAAAAACATTGTGTGCGCGCGTAAAAGCATTTCTCCAGTCATACATATGCATTTAAAACATAGACTTCTTAGATTTACAAGATATGAACACTTATGTTTCTCCAAACTCAACACCTATACCTCAGAGAAGGTACAAGTATTCATTAGGGAATACATATAGAAATATTTATCTACAAGATAACGAGAACTGGTACACTTTTTTTTTTTTTGAGCATGTAGTTCTTAGAGCTTGTGCCTGCTCTTAGAGAGAAACAGCAAAATAAGCCCAGCTTTACTGTGACCTCAACTTGATGTTACCACTCCTGTTCAAATAACTGTAATACAGCATCCCTGAGAATTATATCTACCCTTTCCTTAAACACCTCCAGGGATGCTGACTCAGCCTGTGATACAGTTTTCTATCTACTTCAAATCAACATTATTCCTACACAAGAGAACTGGAGGAATTCACAAAGAAAACTGGACCTCAACTAGGTTTAAAATGCTTCTAGCTCTACTTATCAGAACAAATTATGCACTTGCCTCAATTCAAGCCACAGAGCATCTACCCTGGATCTATTGTTTACCCAAAGGAAAAGTGCATTTTTAAGGAACTACTCTCTACTAAAAAATGTTTGTCTTAGAGAAAAGCAACATTCTGTGTTTCTGCAATAATATTTTGCTATGCTCACGTGGATACATTCTTAAAGTCTTTTCCAATGAGTAAGATGTGGGACTAATCAAGATTATGAATCTGGATTTATGTGAAAATACAGTTGCACCTAAATCCATAATTCATAGTCCCACAGGCTATCCTTGCACATCTTTTGCCATACTCACATAGAGAAGCACAAGCTGAGCTCCCGAATCCAAAGAACAACTGAACAGATAGATTTCACAAATGCCCTGAGCTGCTCATTACACCAGAACTACAACTACTCACATCTCACAGGTCAACTAATCTAAAACATTAAATAGAAGTGAAAAAAAGAAACCAAAGACCAGATTGCCTTCCCTGTTTGCAACCTTTTGCTTCCAGCAATTCATGACCACACTTGCTAAAATTATGCGTGTTTAGCATGTATATTACCATAGCAGCATCTCTCTGCTACTTAGCTTTCTTTCGCACGGCTTTATCAGACCATGGTAAATAATTACGGTTTTCTTTTATCCTGTTCCCAAAGTGCTTCCTTTTCCAGGCCTAATTAAAGCAGATATTCAATGTAATTAGTTGAATTTAGAAATTTTCTATGAAAAATGTTCATCTGTAGCTTATTATTAGCTTCCCTCATGGAAAAAAAAAAAATATGTATATATTTGTGGCAGTTAAATATCAGCAATACATTTGCAACTTTTCCAATAATATTTCTGAACAACTAAATTAATATTAATAATAATAAAACATCAACCAGCTAGAATAATATTCAAGCTGCTTTACCTCTGTTGAAAAGGGTGTGAAATTCCAGTAAAGCTAGCTTGGGTAAAGACCGATACAATTAAAATTTGCAGACAGAAGTAATAAAACATCAGATAGGAGATTATAATAGGAGAATTAATTTGTATAGTTACTTCCTCCAAATGCCTATATAACAACAATAATGAAAAATGCTGTATGCATCAAACGTCACGGATGTAACCCTTCTTAAAAACAAAGTTTGAGAGATTACATACAAAAGTTTTCCATCCAGAAGTCTCTCTGCAAATCCAACTAGACCGAAATACCTCTAGAGTTCATCTTTTGAAGAGTTATTTTTTTAAACTGCTAAACACATTTGACAGCACATGACAGAAAAGAACATTCTGTTGATCTTTCTTAAAAATTATATACTATTTTCCTAAAAGCTCAAGGAATATACATTCATATTCTATTAACCATACACAAGCAAATTACTTGTGGAAGCAACACAGATGCATACCAAATTTGGGAACTCTAAAAAAATATATGACTGAAGACATTTCATTAGCAATGCATATCCTGTAAGTATGTGAGTGCTGGTACAATACCACAGCAGGATGTTCCAAAGTAGTTTTATTTACTGAATTACCTTTGTGACTAGTGTCATCCAAGGATTATTGGAGCACTGAAGACATTATTCAGAATGTCTTTGCTGCAAAAAGAGATTCACTTACAGTTTAATTATTTCTGCAGCTTCATTTTCCAGGGGTACAGTCTACATTATTCCCATACGGAAAAAAAACTAGATGAATAGTAACTACATCTTGATATAATCTGCCCATACAACAGGATTGATACCAACTCATGCTTCAGCAACTGGAAAAACTCTAGAATTCTAGAATTTTTTTCCTGGAAGAACTGTACTTTTCCAGTCTATCTATCCCTGGATAATAACCAGTAACCCATCCTTGGGTGTGTTGAAAAACTGTTCGGACGTGGTGCTCAGGGACCTGTTTCTGTTTACGAGGATGGACAGTGACAGGACAAGGGGGAATGTTTATAAGCTGAGACAGGGGAGGTTTAGGTTAGATATTAGGAGGAAGTTTTTCACTCAGAGGGTGGTGATGTACTGGAAGAGGTTGCCCAAGGAGGTTGTGGATGCCCCATCCCTGGAGGCATTCAAGGCCAGGCTGGATGTGGCTCTGGGCAGCCTGGTCTGGTGGTTGGTGACCCTGTACATAGCAGGGGAGTTGAAACTAGCTGATCATTGTGGTCCTTTTCAACCCAGGCCATTCTATGATTCTATAATTTAGCAGAGGGTTGTTAGAGTTAGGGTAGCATGGTTAGGTTGTGCTTGGACTCAATGATCTCTAAGGTCTTTTCCAAACTGAGCAATTCTGTGATTCTACCTTCAAGGCACAATATCTATCAACTTTTGCCACTCAATATTGGTCATGTATCCTAGGCCCTACATCTCTCTGTGATGCCATCAAAGCACTTGTGTCTTTGAGGACTATCCCAGGATAACAGTACACACAAAAAACACTGAAGACAACCCAGAAGATCTCATTCACTAGGAACTGTGCAAGCTTAAGATTCCTAAATCAGAACAGAGCACTGTAATTGGATTTTAAATCTGACTACTTGTCATTTAATCTGATTTTGTCCATTCTCTCTTCCAGATCCTTCCTACTTCAACATCTAGACTTGGATAAAAGAAAAAAGTAAACTTCTTACCAGATTTAGCCATTATTTATCCCAAACTTTCGGTATACTACTGTTATTCCCGACTCTTTGATATATAAGTTCTTGTATCATAAATGAGCTCTCATCCATTGTTAGTGCAGCCACACAATTTCAATGCAAGGAATCCCTCTCCTTAAGTGAACTGCAGTGCATGCAGACCTTCACTGAGCCACCTCCATGCTCATCCAGGTCCACTGCCACCGTAACCTATTTCCACTCACTTCTTATGAGGACATGCAGCAACAACGCATTCAAAAATCATATTTTTTAAAAGGAAATCATATATTAAAAAACATTTAGGCATAGCCACTAGCTCAGATTCTTATATGTCCTTAACTGCAAAAATAATACAGTTTTAAGGCAAGTCACTTCTGTATCATTGCTCAATTGTATAAACAAAAGCATCAGCATTTCTATTATGGAATCCTTCTACGACTTCTAAAAAACAGCTTATTCAGTATCTTGAATGAATAAATTTATCACTCTTTCCTTACAACAGAAACTACAGGCATCATGCCATAAGTGGTATTTGAAAATTCATGAAGAACTAGAATTGCAGAGTCACTCATCACATATACATAGCTAAAAACTACTATTTAAGATCAAATTGTTCATAGTGGACAATCAAGGTACCTTTTTTTTTTCCCTGATTCTGAAGACACAGAATAAAGGCCTCAAGTCATATTGCAAAGCAGAACTAGCCTATACATATGTTAATCAAGATTCTCAATGGCTTTACTGAAGTGAATATTTTCCTCTGAAACACAAGCTCAGAAGTCAAGAAAGTTACTAGGTTTCATCCCAGAAAAGAAGCCACTGCCTTTGTGACCATTAGGACCTGGTTTGCAGTTTTCCCTTAGCTGTAACAAAAGCCAACTTGTCCTAAGAGAAAACACCATGGTCACCCTCTCAATGCCTCCAAGCAAAACATGACTTCGTAATGGCCAATTACAACTCAACACCTGCTGTTGGGAGGACAGCCTCATTACAACCTAATTTGAAAAACAGCTGCTTTCATGTTATCTGAAAAATAAGTAATAGCTGAACTGCCACTTCACCAAACCCACCAAACCACAGAAAGCCTACACAAAGACTGTCCGCAGAAGATTGCCTTGCCATATGTGAGAAGGTGCCTGGAATCCAAATTTGTACATTTCTTACAAGAAAAGGGAAATAGAAGTTCCCGAATCTCTTCCTTCTGGTTTTCCAAAATATATCTGTCCTGAAGATGTTATTTCAAAATAGTCATTGGCTGTAGGCTAATAAACACTTAAGAAAAAAAAATGAAGACAAAAACAACCTAAATAGTTTTTTTTCCAGGCTGTTAATTTAATGAACTTATGTTTCCAATAAGATTATTCTGCTATATAAAAACACCACCAACTACATTAACAAACAACAGAATTTATTTGTTGAAAACACAAACGAGGAAAATGAAGAAAAGACGCGCAAGAAATCACAAAATACTGGAAAAATCTATAATGTCTCTATCATGCTAACAACTATTTCATTGCAAACAACATTGAGTTGTTTGTCATACCCAACTGTTAGGTCCTCCCATCTGAACCACATACTAATATCTTTGCCAAATTGTGCATGAGGTATAAACTTGATTGAAATAGTTTCCAACTTTTCTGATGCAACAGCTGTTGACAGCTAGTGTTTTGACAATGTCTATCAACAGTACTAGTTATAGAAATATAGTTAGCATATTAATACAGTAGCAAATAGCTACTGCCCCACTGCAAGAAATAAAGCAGACCTTCCTGGTTTCAGTTTTTTCTTTTGTACCCATCCTCACTGAGATGCTGAGCCAAAGTGCACTCCCTATGCTTAAAATTATCACAGAGGTGATAAAGATTCATGTGTGTAAAAGACCAAAAGCACTGATTAAATAATAGCTTGCATCCAGAGGAAACATACAGAATGACCTTTCAACTGGTACGAACAAGTAAGCTCATTCAACTAGTCGGAATGTAATGACTTCATTAAACAAGAGTGTTTTTCTTTGTTTTGTTTTTGTTTGTTTGTTTTGCAACCAAACACAATCCTAACATTTGAATTCTGTTCTGTCCCGAAATAGAGAATAAACTAGCCATATGCATTCTGTGTTTCAGCTTCTTGATCCAACTCAAAGCCTGTGAGGTTAGCTATGATTTATTAGTATTTTTGGAAGAGGTTAAATTTCTCCTTTGTATTCCAAAATGAATGCCTCCAAAAAACAACTAACATGAATCAGGGATTGTCTAAGAGCTATTTAGAAGACATGGACCCTGTGATGAGGTTTCTATTCTACTGCTTTATCAGACGCAGCTTATTCAGGTTAAAATTTCTGTTTTGGTTTTTGTTGTTTGTTTGTTTTACTTCTTTTCTAAAAGATTATAGAGAGTTTTTGTTTGTTTTTTTGTTTTTCATTTTTGAGAGTCATACTAGGGAAAAAAATTTACTTTCACGAAGATTAGTTTGGCAGCTATTTTCTCAAGATTCATCAATGGACTCACAGGGAAAGTTTGTGTGCCTGGAGGGGACACATTCTTTCTGATCCCTTTAAGAGGAGAAGAAAGGAGGAAATAAGATTTGGAGAAGTTGCAGTCATCAGAAGAACCTGGAAACTCTATTTCCACACTAGGTATGTGGCAGCACACCATGGAGAGGACAAAACATAATCTTTCACTTTTTCCTGACTTTTACTAGCTCCTATGACAATGAACACATGAATGAAACCCCTGCCCTTCTGCTATTTCCCTCTGATAACTAAAAAGTTATTGACAAATAAAATAAATTTCCTGAGACCCAGTGAAAAACAGGAGAATAGATGGCTTGCCACATCAGTTGGACCAACACCATGGTCCTCCATCCTCTCCTCCCCATCTTTCCCTAATTGATTTAATTAATCTGTGATGAATAATCCCCACAGGATAAACTAGATCTGCGAGAACAAGAACCTGAAGAGCAGAGCACAGAGCGGAGACATGGTGGTAGACCAGCTAAATCAGAAATGCAGTCACGTCTAGATCCCACGTTTCTTGTAGCTCAAAATTTTTATGTTCCTGTATTGTCAAATATCAGGGAAAAAGCCTCTCCAGGACTTTTCTGGCCCACTTCATTGGTTAGTCCATTAAGCAAGCGCCAAATTTCTATGAAGTTAATCCCAGAGGCAAAGACTGCAAGCACAGATGATAACATATAAACAAAAAGCCATGTATCCATACCACAACTACAATAAAATTATGCCCTACATTCAAAGCCACAACACTAATTACTCTGAAAAAGCAATTACAGCTGCCTCTAGGATGGGTCCCATGTTTACCATATTCTTCTAACTTTGATAGTTCTACACTGTGCTTTCTCATTAGCAAAACAAGGATAATAATGCCACATAACCTTGTAGGCAAAGTGGAAAAAAAACAGAAAAAAACATTTGTGAGACACTGAGGTAATATGGAAATGAGTACCACTGCATCACTGTGCTCTTAAAAGCTGTATCCAAATACACAACAATGGTGGGAAAAAAGAACAGTTGCATAAGGGTCATTAATTGTAACACTTCCTAGCTGTGAACTTCACAAGTTCAAGACAATTTTATGTTCATTTCTACAAGAAATACTGGATGCATCTTGATACATAAGAAATTTTACATCTGTGTTATTTTCTTAATTTAACTTCATTTAGTTAGCTATAGACTTCCTTGAATTTTCACATTAAAAAAAAAAAAGAAGAAGAATGTTTTAGGAGATAAAGTTGCCATAGAGACATACACACTTTTGCAAGAATTTCAAATATAGTTAGACTCCATTAATTATTCAGTTCATCACAGAACCATTTATACTTTTACATGAAATACCCCAGGATAAGAGCTATTTCTCTAGCATGTAAAAGAAAAAGAAGTTAAAATAGTTAGAAGAAAATATATAGTAGGAGGGATTTTGAGGAAAAGTGTAGCTCTGTATTTATTATACAAGTCTGCAATAAAGAAATGTTTCTTTATTTCACATTATGCTAAAATGTTATATACAAATCTTCTTCTCTAAGAGATAATATGACGCTAAAGACTAAACTTGTCATACTTTCTAATGGGAGTGAAAGCAGCCCAATTGATGGAGAGAATCTGGAGCTGTCATGCAGAATGCCATCCTCTTGATTGGCAGCTGTGATTTGGTAATACTGAGACCTTGTGCTATTTGATTAAAACAACATCAAGATGGAAAGATCTCTTTAGATTAGAGGTCAGAAACATCAATCTCTGATTTTTCTGCAGTTGTCACAAGTGATGTAAGGTAATTTACTTAAGTCTAGAATAATGTCAGACAGGTGGTACTCTTCTTTTGAAGTAATTCATTAGGGAAGGCTTGTTGCTGGTGCCATTCCCACATAAATCCTGGTACTCGGCATCTTCTCCAAATCAAATTAAATTGCTTCTTTGAATATGAAAATATTTTAAAAGTGATATGCACTGTCATCTAATACAACAGCTTGGAATTCCGTGTGACAAAACTTTAAAAAAATATATAGAAAAAGGAGTAGCTGCTGTAAGCAAGGAAATGAGAATAAGCTGTTTTGTATTGAATGGGCAGTCTTGGTCAGTTCACAGCAGCCATTAGAAACCTCTTCTCAATATTTTTGCCAGCTCCAGTTAATTTGCTATTTCTTATTATGAATATAATAACACAACAATTACATTTCAACAGGGAGCAGGAAAATGACATTTCTCCATAATTCTGTAGCATTTAATGCTGATTTTATTATTCTACCATTGATTTCAAATAAATCCTTTAAAAAACTTTAAGGTAAACTACCAAACCAACTATATAGTTAATATAAGTATCACACAGAGAAACACTCAAATGCGAAAAGCCACCAGCAGGCTGGAAAGTACAGTACATAAAATTAAGCTTTAACTTAGCCTCTTCGAAGAAAAGTGGATTTTCTTTTCCAAAATAACTTTTGTTTTGTATTAAAAGGAAAGTAAGAAAGCTAAAGAAAAAAATCCCAAACTCCAGAAAATACTTTTGTGAAAATACATTTAAAAGAGATTGCAGAGACATCAGTCATAATGATAACAGCATTCTAAGACTGCAAGAGTCCAGCCAAAGAAACTCATTAAAAACATAAGCAGTACTAAACTCCCACAAATAACTGCTTGCTCTATTTCCAGCACTGTACCATCTTACAATTAGGTTTTAGTGAGTGTCTTAATAGAATTCTAGACTTGTTAGTCAGAACAAATAAATTTTAAAAAAGCTTCTACATGACAAGTATTTTTAAACAGTCTTTTTTCACAGCATCAGGCATGGATCAAGATAGCCTCCTAGCTTTCCTAGCAGTATACTCCCTCAAAAATTTCTACGTGCTGCTACAGCATTTGTGTGGGAAGCACAGGCAAGGCAACAATTCCATATGAAGTTTTCAACAATATCCATTAAAGACTGGAAATGTTTGGGTTTTTTTTTTGTTTGTTTGTTTGGTTGGTTTTTTTTGTATTTTTAGTTTTAGAGGTCACATTAATTTCCAAACAAAATGTCTTTGATTTATAAGCAGAAATCTTGGTGCCTTACCCATAGCTGTGTCAACTGTTTACAGTTAATTTATCCAGGAACTGTCAATAAGCATTAAAGTCAGAGAGTAATCAGTTCTTAATTTAACGATAATATAAGTTCTGGTTTTATTTATTCGCAAAAAAAATCATTGGCCATGATTTTGCACATGTTTAAAAATGCAGATCACCTTCAAGTAATTATATATACATATATATGTCTAATTAGCACTGTCAGCTACAAAGATATTTGCAAGAAGCATTGCAGAAAAACAGCTTAATTCATTTTTGTATGACAGAATCATCGACTGAGATTGTTACACAGCTATTGTAATGGCTTCCACCACAAAAGAAACTGGTAATCAATACAGCTTCTGGAGACAGCTCTGCCTTGGTTCCTATCATTACTTCAAAATCCATTGTTTTATCAGCTTCTCAGCAACGAAAATGTTGACTTTTCAAAAAATGAAAAAGCACATCTGCACAACTGATGCCACATTGAAAGGTGCTCTTGGTTGTACCATCGGACAAGAAGAAATTGTATCTGCCACTCCTATAGCTGTTTAATAACATTATTCTTCAGAAAAATCATGTTTTTCAATGGTATGATAGCATGTAAACTCAAACGTATATGAAATAGTTACTTGTCTTCCAATACAGTGTTAGCTTCCATGACCAATGAAAGATTGCAGGAGTAACGGTAACACATTTACTTAGCTTTTAAGCGACAGTGGCAGGATACCTGCTGAGTGACTTTCATTACAGCCAGACATACAAAGTCAAGCCTATTTTGAAGAGTAAGTAGCACTGTCTGAATCCTTTCTTTTTCTTTCTTTGGAATTAGACTTTGAATTCAGCTATCTTTTTTGGAGAGTACACATCATGCCTACTAACAAGCAGAATATTTTCAAAAGAAAAAGTCATTTCAGATGATGGGAAGTTGCCATCCCTTTCATAGGATTCAAAAGATTGGATTTTTCTTTCCCATCGTTTCATGCATGTTTATAGTCTTTCTATTTTAACTTATTCTACAGCTTCTTTCTTTCTCTCCTCTCCCTCAAACTGAACTGTAGATAGGTTGTACTTAGAAAGACTCTGAGAATAAGTGATGGAAATATTTTAAGGATCTCAACCTTCTTACCTGTTTACTGTTACTAACTTAAAGGCTAGTTAAATAGTAGATGCGGACACAAAGTCAATGCTCAAACTCGTAACTAGCCATGTTTCCAAGTGTAATATCCTTGGCCTTACAAGAATTTTCCCTAAAGAAAAAAAGAAAGAAGAGAGGACAAAGAGAAAAGTCAAGCAAAATAACTTCAAATTATATTTCAAGCTGAACAACACTCCCATGTTTTAAATCCAACTCAGCTTAAATGTTGCAGACTGCAAGTATGGGTGTGTCAGCACTGTAGTGAGCGATTGCTCTCATAGCTCTTCCACAGCAAGACACAGAGGGCAGCTGCAAGCAAGCAATTTCATGAGAGGCTTGTCCTGAGATTATGACATCTTGATTTCCCCACTATGTGGTCTGAACATCAGGCCACTTGCCTAGTAAAACTGGTACAGATGTCAAGTCTCTTTGCAGTGAATAGCAGATAACCGCCCTAGTCTACTCCAGCACTACTGATGATTGCTCCCACAGATCTGTAAGCATCCTCTACAGGAGCCCCAACATCTCTGAGCTATGCCACAAGTTAGTACCATCTTGATAGTAAGAACTATTTGCCAAATTAGCAGATGCGCTGTGGTCTTCTAAGCAGCTTCCCAGGGAGATAAGACAGGAGGAAGTCTGTCACTGGCATAGAAAAAGGATCTTGCATAAGTGGCATGACAAACATAAGATAATTCAAACTAGGTAATCATCCATTTCAAAATTTGGAATCTGCCCTGCTGAAGCACCAATAGAGAAGCTTATCCATTTTTTTTTTAAAACATACTTGTATTCTCCTGATGAATTTCCTGCACTTGAGCTTTCCAGACACCAGAGCAGCGTAGGCAGTCAAGTGTCTGAAGCAACTAATAGCAACCTTATCTTGATTTTAGCACATTTCTTCTTCATATACAGCACAATTTCTTTTCCTACATTCTGTGAGATATATAAGTTGACATATTTTCTGAATTTGAAATATAATTTCACCAGTTCCTACACTACACTTTTTGTTATAACATCTTGTATAACCATTCCTACAGACATGACAGCAGACTTTGTACTATGTACAACACATTTTCAAAAATACTGAGTAACTTCAATAATAAAAATCAAAGCCAACTTTTTCTCATTATTCTTCTCAGTCTAAGCATGGATGTCTCATTCTTTTCAGCAAACTTCAATTATTTTCAGCTAGTGGAATACATTGCTGGATCTTAATGTTTTAACAGAAGTGCAGTATTGACCATACTCGTAATGCATCGCCCCCTACTTATATCAATGGAATTTAGATGCCATGTATTACAGTGCATCAAAATGATCATCCCCCGTTCACACCTTGGTAGATAGATAAATAGACAATTAGATACTGTTCATAATACTGTTTTGCACTGTGTACTCTGAGCAGGAATTTCTGTAGTTTGAGAAGAAATGATAAAAAGAGAAAAGATGTGTGCTTGGCTACAAAAACATCATGGAAGTGTTAAATGTTTCATCCAAATTTTGAAATGCTACCCATGTAAAAGACAGCTAATTCTTTCATTTTAAATCACAGTCCTAATCATCCATCCAGGTTTCTCCAAGTGCTATAGGCTCACTGCATGAGACACTAGCAAAACATACATTTGCCAATTTGAAACAGGAATCTACAGCATTGCTCCTTCATGTGGCTGGCATCATTGCTGGAAAGAGAAGTTTTCATCAGGTAACCCAAACGAAAAAAGATACAGTTGTTCCACATGCATTGTTTTGCCTATTCAAATACATTCCATTAATGAAATCCATCACAGAGAAGGAGAATTATATAATTTCAAAATCCCCGCAATGAACAGCTTGCAGTTACACACAAAATAACACACTCAATTTTCTCTAAGCTCACTTGAGAAAAAAGCTGCTCAACTTAAAAGACAGTGTAGCTTCCCTCTCTGCCCCCGCTAAGTCTGTAGGTAGCTAACCTTTCCTGGCTAGAAACAAAATGAAATATAATTAAACAACTTGGTATTTTTCTTTAAAAATTACTGAAAAATCTTACAGTACACAGCTGCCATTCACATTTGCCTTCTAATAATAAAGATATCCAAAAGAAAGATAATGGAATTTAAAGGATAGAGGGTTCAAGTTCAGTTTATGATTAAAACTGCTCCCCTCACAGAAAACATACAGCAATGCAACCAGTGGAGTTTTGGCACATGGTAAATAACTTTTTGGATAATATAAGTGAAATACACCACAGTAAGAGTAGATGAATAAGTCCTATTCTGCATGGTTGGCACAGAAGCAGTTGCTGCATTTAGGGGAAGGGCTGAGAAGCTTCAGTGCCAACAGCAGCATTACAAAGCCTCTATTGGAGCTTCAGTGGGTCTCTCTCTGTTCATTCCCTTCATCTCTGTCAGCTTGAAATCCCCAGTACAAAGCTCTGAAATTTTCCTATATTTTTGTTACACACATTTTTAAACACAGGTAAAATAAAACTCCCCTTAACATTATTCCGTGAAAAGTACCCAATGGACTTCAACACACAGTATCACATGTAACAATACATCATGCTTTTCACTGATTTGCAGAAGTGCAGGGATATTGTTTTTTTTTCAATTCCTTTCCCACAACAACAAATTGCTGCCCAGAGCTAATGAAATCCAAAGTAAGCACATGTTCCTATTTGCTTTAAAATATTCATGTATCAAATTAAATTTTGAATTTCACATGGCTTTGCGTCACTCCCATCAGTTCTAATTACTGATTTATTTTTGGCACTAACAGCTTAAATTTATACAGCGCACTCAATCACAAATTCTTCAAAGTAATCTGACAGAAATATCTCTTGCCCACCACCGCAGTGCAGACCCCATTGGAACTGAACTTCATTCTGGGCCAATAATGTTACAATTTTACAGAGAAATGAGGAACTTGGATAAAATCTTATGGGAACCATTAAAATACACAGTACAGTTATCACAGCAGGATTTTTGCCAGGCAATTGAGGTTAACACCCCTAATGCTTGCCAAAAAGCCATAGAACATTTAATGGGGGGAAGTCATTGCAGTTGTATCCTAGCAATTTCGTACTATAAATGATACAATAAAATTTAACATAGGGCATTCAGAATGCATATAACATTTGAAAGTATGAACTGCTGACTTTATATAGTATTAATATTTGCATGTACATGCACATTCACTGACTTTACATCTGCCTCCATTTTAAAAATAAATCCATAAAGCCCATTTAATCCATTTGGAGTTATCAAGGATAAAAGAGCACAGATAACTTCAATACTATAAATGCTAGAATTTGTTTGCAGCACTTCATATAAATGACTCAGCAGCCATTAAAAAATATCTTTTAAGTCCAACTACAGCTCTATCAGGAATACAGAGTGATAAAGCTGAGGAAATTTGTAGATGAATTATGTTTACAGTGAAATCATTAACCTACATCTAATTCATGGGAAATGCAAGCAAAAAGTATTGAAGACAGCAATGCCACACATTTTCTCCCATGCAGTTTAAGACAGCAAATCAGGATGGAAAGGAGAAGAAAATACAGAAATCTTCTGCACAGACATGCACATTTTACAAGTTTGGAACATCACAATTAAATCCACCTATTGTACATTATAATAATACTTGATTATTTATTTCTCCTTCCTTTTTTTTTATGCACAGCCTTATAAATCTCATAAAAAGGCTTGGGAATCATGAACAGTCCATACTCTCTCTTCTTGCAATGGAAAAATGGTGAAGCTACCAGAAACTTCATCTGTCCGTATATATATATATACACATATATAATTGGCAGCATGTTCTGTTCAAATAAAAACAAACAAAAAACCCACAAACCTAAACCTGGCAAAGCTAGCACACCCACACAATATACTTGATCATAAATGGCACCTATATGCCATTGCACGTAAAGTTCCAGAAGCCATACAAATGTATGAGCACAGGATAAAACTATATAAACACAATAAAAACTATCATGAAACCTACAGAGCTGCTCCCTCACACAGCCTTTCCAGTTGTACTGAAAACTGGGAAAGACAAACCAAATCAATTCACTGAACCAATAGGTATCTTGGTCTTGCCTTGATGCTGAGTGCACCAGCATCTGGAACAGGTATGTGGTTACTGGTGTTTCAAATCAGTGAAAAATATTTTTTTTCCTCAAGAGAAATCTTATAGGAGATTACTTCTACATTTATAAATCTTCTATCCTATAGATCTATTTACACTTACATATCATTAAAATTTGCAAAACAACATGCCTCATGGAACCTCAGAACTACTCTGTATATTTAATAGGTCACACAAAAACAAAACACTTCTCAGCTGCAGACCCAGGTTCCTCAGTTTCAACACTCTTCCTCAGCTGCAAGGTGTTTCCAGTGAACCCCAGTGAAGGACAGGAGGTGCCAGAGACAGGAGGGTTAGAAATCCCCCTTAACACAGAGGGGCCTATATGTGACAGAGGAACTATGGAAATAAAACTCATGTCCTAGGAGAGCTGCTGGTAAGGAGTGGGGAATAACAGCTATGAAATGCAGCACCAGGCATAAATCAGAGAAGTCTAACAGACTAAGAGCCCAGCACATTGTCCTTCTTTACAGGCAATTATGAGGCCTAAAGTTCCTGAAATGAGAGTAAATATTTATTCATAAGTAACTCATCCTTTCAAGTCCAGGTTCCTGAATTAATGTCTTCATTTCTTCTAAAAGAGCCAATAAACAAAGCTAATAAATTCTCTGCTTAATTTCAAGTCCATATTCTGGAGCATAAATGCTTTTACCAACCTTAAGAGGCAATGTACAGCCATACTGTGATCAAAGCTCATATTGGCTACTGGCTTTCCTGATAAAGAAACTAATAATAGACAATAATAATAACAGACAATGAGAAATTTATAAGATAATATAAAAACAAGCTCAAGCCTTCTCCACATGTATTATTTCCTCCTGCTTTTCCCGTTTTTCCTTTTTACCAAAGGCACAAACCTTGGTGCAGTGAATCAGCAGACCTTGCTCTCCTCACCACAACCCTTCACTGCTGCAACCACCACGCAGAGCCTAGGGCATGCATGTGAGATGCCAACAGAGCTACATACTCAAGGCATACCTGACAGCAGCTTACATTTACTACAACACAGTCATGTTCTGATTAGTTATTGTAGAACAGTTAACTGAGATTAAAACCATTGGTGCATATTACTTGTAAAGATTGCAGTAAAGAAGAATTCAATACCAAGGCACGAAAAAGTTGAGATGAAAAAGCTGAGGTGGACTACACAATCTGCAAGTCTATGTTTTCTCTTTATCATCCCATTGTACTGGAAAGAAAGAAATGTGTTTTGAGCATGAGCATCTCTTGATCTGCTCCCGATCCCTTCTCAAAAGAGACTCAAGGGAACTCAAAACATCCTCCCACTTCATATCTGATGGTCAGCTGTAGCTCCCCTCATCCTCAGAATGATGCTAAGAGAGTTGGAAGAAGAAACTCTGCTCACATTTCCTATCTCTGCCAGGCCACTGTGGTACCTGGTCCTGGAAATAAGTGGCAAGGAAAGCACAGGCAAATCCCTGTCAAGCTGAAGACTATAGTGCTCTCGGTCCCTGAGAGGGAATAAGGGTAAGGAGGAAATAAGTTTTTCTTCATTCTGGAAAATGGCTCAGATGTTTCAGATGAAATTTCAAAGCAAGCAAGCAAAAGCAATCAGCCTGCAGCAGCCAAACAGTCTGGAAAATGTTAACCCATCTGGCGTGTTTTGTAAACACCGCCTTAAAGATGGAAGGTATCGTGAAATCGAAGTCAAAGTGCCATTGTTGCCATAAGAGAAGGATTAACAGTCTAACATTAATCTCACTCCCCAACAAACAGTACAAGTATTACTAACTGCAGTCACCTCAAAGAGGAGTGAAACAGTGATGAGAAGGTGTATTTTTCCTCCTCTTCCAGAAACTTTAATAGCTCTTTCGAAGAGAATGAGCATTCAGCTTGATAAAGGTCTGTGGATATTAATCTAATTCACCCATTAAGTGCATTTAGAACTTAAAGCCAGATGGAACCATTTGATCATTTAATACAACCTGTGCACAGATCATTAAGTTTCACCTACTTATCCATAAAGTGAGCCAAATAATTCGTGTTTGGCTAGCAGATAACATTCAGAAAGGTATTGTTATTGATTGCAAAACACTGAAAAGTGAAAATTTTAAAACGTCTTCTTCATTAGTTTCAATGTTAAGTTAACAATAAAAATAAAAACATCTTATTTACAGTTACAGTGTCTAAACTTATTTTCTTCCTTTTATGCATCTCTTTTCTAAAGGTAGAAACAAATTATCATCCAGAATCTTTTCCCTCAATATCCTATCCAGACCACCTTCTACACCAAAATAAAAGGACCTCATCTGAAGCCTGTTCTGTTCCTGGTGCCTGACTGCTCTAACATCCCTTGGCAACCCAGCAGGCACTGTGCACTCCATGCCAGCCTCACCAGTGGCCTGGACAAGATGTACTGGCAAGCCAGCTGATGGGCGATTTCCCTCATCCTTGTTATTCACAGCAGCAGACATCTCCTAGCCTCTTCTGACAATTTACCCATCAGGGATTACACTGTTAACCAACAGGATTGATCAGACAGCTTGTGCTTAATTGCCGATTCACTGTGATCCCCATCTAGAGCCAATTAAAAAATTATGTCAAAAATTTTTGATGTTTGCATATCAGATCATGACTACTTATTCACTCACAGAAATGCTCTGGAGCTAGCTGGTTTTGACAGCATTTCTATTAAGAGATGATAATTCTGAGCTGGAGGGATACAACCTTCAAGACCACTCTTTGAGTGACTCCAAACAAAGCACCTGAACTTCAGCCATCTCCATCCCTCAGGAAATCCTTATGCTTTGGGCAACAGCATCCATTTGTCTCTCACTCTGGCCAAGTAAATATTTATTTTTTCCTAAGAAAAGATGAGCCAGATTGGCTTGACAACACTACAACCCAAGACAGTGATTCAGATGAAGTAAAGCAGAGAAGTGAAGCCGTGTGGGTTACCAGAAAGTCCACTCAAAGTGGAGGCTCCTCTCTGTGTTTTCAAATAAAGTTCTGAAAATTCCTAACTCTGTTCTTATGACCAATGAACCAAATATAAATTGTTATTTGGGGGGAGTAAAATCAATGTTATATTCTGAACACCTCTGGACTCAGAATCTCATTTTATCTATGAATACTCTTTTCAAGGAATTTCCCTATCTGAACTTATTAATACATGTATCTTCATATTAAATTTATCCTATGCTCTACACTGTAGAGGAAATAAACAATATACATTAATGTATGTACTCCAGTGCAATTCAATTACATTAAAAAAACAACAACACAAAACTAAGCAAAACAACAGGCATTCAGAAACATTACTACTTAAACAAGATAAATATCAGTGTTCCTCTTGTTATTTTTATACAGGTAAATCAGTGTATACACTATACAATTCTAATTATTTCTGCTTTTAGAAATTATAGAATAATTTCTGCTTTGATTTTACCTGCACAGTGAACAGCAATAATAATAAATGCTGTACTTCTAGTAATAGCGCATGCTGCTTTATTGTACTAATATAATTCAACCTCATAAACAAGAGGCAGAGTGGCTTATAAACAATGCTAAATTCTTTAAATCATCATTGAAGTTTCTTCTATGCGCATGGTCTGAATTACAGAACATTTACAGGGGAAAAAAGACAATGCATGTGCAAATAAAAAAATCTGCCCATGCCACCTGACCACTTAAGGTCACCTTTAAATCTAATCTACTTCTAGGACATCTCAGTACTTATTTTTGTTCTACATTCATGTCTATTTTTAATCAGCAGCTCTAGTACAAACTGATCTGTCTTCATTCCAAACGAAATAACTTGCAGTTACAAACAGAACTATCTTTATGTTTCACCACATGGTTTATTTAATTCTGTGTTGTAAACTGAGCACTAAATGGAACCAGTGAGTCACTTCTTTAATTTTTCTGTATATTTGCCTTTAGGAAGAAGAAAGACCAGATATACTTCCCTTAAACATTATAATATTACAGAAGTACAATCACATTAGAATAATTCTCCAGAAGTGACCCATGGGAAATCATTAAACTTTAATATGCTATTAGATTCAAATATATTTTATTGAGCTCAGAAAGGCTAATGGCAGTCATGTATGTCAATTAGAAAAAAAAAGCAAACAAAAAAACCCACCATCAACAGGGACTTTCCAGAATCTATCTGGTTAGAAACTCTGTTAGTAGAGGGAACAGAAATGAAAAAATGTGAATTGGGTAATGATTTCTGGGAAATTAGTTTTGACACCATGGAATTCATTTGACTTTTGTGCACCAAGTAATAAAAAGATAAATCTTCAGCTATATATTAATGCGTTGTGAGAGACTTGATGATGGAAATGTTTTGGCACTGGGTTATGAAACAGGTTAATAAGACATCTGCAAAGCTGTTCTGTTCTAACACTAAGCTGACAACTCTAGCAACCATGAGTCATCACGTCTTGCCAAGACAAGGAAGTTCTGAGGATGAAAGGGATAAGAAACTACAAACAAGTCCTTACTTTTAGAGTTTAGAAGAAAGGTCACCTCTGGGTTTCTGCTAATGTAACTTGTGATTTCAAATATATTTTACAGGTACAATGCTTTTAATGTGTTCAATTCAGAACTCACAAAAGTAGCAAGCCTCAAAAAAGCGTTAATTTCAATTTAATCAGATAATATATGTAGTCAAACATATTGAAGCTATTAAGGGAATTCACAGTACTCTTCAGAAAATAAGGCCAATCTTTTAAAGGTATTGTAAGACTAGCGAAACTTAAAATTTTAACTATAATTAAAAACGTATCTCTTTATGTATTAGTGCCCTTAAAATAAAGTAAGCTTCAGGTGAAGTAGTATCTCTAAAATACATATCCCCAAGTGTACTTTTAAGTATCTGCACCCTCAAGCAAAGTTTGAGAAGAATCTGTCACGATCTACCAGAATCACCAGCATATCTTTAAACCATTTTCAGCTTGGTATTTGCATTGCATCCTGGGCATGACTGATAGTGCAATAGTGGAAAGAAAATTATCTGATTCATAATTTGTCAGAAAACTGGAATAATAAATACAAAAACCTTTAGCAATATAAAACTAAACCAAAAAGTATCACCACCAAAACTACAAAAAGAAATAAAGAAGCAGGATACATTCAGAATATCTGAATTCTCTGAATTTCATTACTTAACAGTAATTTATTCCCTCCATAACATTTTATATGTTATAAGTTTATTTCCTGAGGTATTCATTGGATTCTGACACAGGAAGTGGATGAAATAACACCGATTTTGTAAGAACTGAAGATGCATATAAATTTTTAAGATTGTTAGGAGACGGGCATATTTTCAAACATGGAAGTGCTTCCAGGTAAGCCTTTGATATCTTTGATATTATACTTCTGTAGCAGTCACACATTTCGATGATCCAAAACACTATAACCAGCTGCTAATGTATACAGTGTAGAGCTGGCAGTCTGATATTTCTATATATACGGGGCAATCTTCCACTGGAAGTACAGCCATAACGTCCCTAGGAAGATATATCACTTCACACTATATGATCACAATAGGTGATCTCTGACAAGGAACAGTGTGGAGTAGTGCACCAACAAAACAAAACGATTCAGACAAAAAAGTATAACCATAAGAAGCTCAGAGCTCGATATATAGGTTCACACTCTTAAGTGCTGTTTCACACTCTAGTTCTTACTGTATTTTGTCACTACTAGAATCATGTCAGGCCTAAACCCACCTTTTTCCCTTTTTATCTTCCCCCCTCCCCCCATATTTTCCTAATTTCCAGATTGACTAAGTTATTATGCACACATTATGCACTGATGCATCAGAGGAATCAGTCATAATCTCCAGACTTTCAAAATATCCTTCCAGTACTGATGGATGAGTAGTCCTCTCATAATTAGGCATCTTCTACTAGCAACTGGATTACAATCGCACTTGGAAAGTTTATAGGAGACCATCTCTTCTTGCTGATATTTAACTTTCTATTAATCAGTATGTCTTACTTGCTTCTTTTTTTTCAAATGATCTTTGGTTCTGAATGCTTTAAATAGTTCAGATTTGAAAATATAGTAGAAGTACTACACACATTCATAAAATAGTAATTAGTGCTACAACAGCAAAATGTTAGCTGAAAGAACAGTACCAGCCAGCAATGTGGTCATTCACATCTTATGGAAAGTTGCTGTGTGAGATCAGTGGGGCAGCTTTTCTCCATCCCTCACAATAACACTCCACAAACTCTATGAAGTGGGAGATTACTGTTCCAGCACCTTCCACAGATGCCCATGGTGTACAGCTGGTCAGCTTAGCCCATGCAACAGCCGCCAAGCTGGGAACAATACTGCTCCCATTATGTCTCTGAAGTCCATCTGGTGCAGAGCAGCTTTCTGTGGCTCGTAGTGTAATTTCTACTTGCTGACTCTGGGAGATGTAAGGGGGAAAAGGTAAGTGAGGTTCACGTTTATCAACCAAGATGCCAAACCTTAGACAATAAAATTAACTGATAAGTCTCATTTCCTCTATAAGCTGCTTCCAGTTTAATTTATTTTACAGCTCTCATGAAAAATTAACATTTTAATTCAAATTAACTTTTTTTTTTTTAATCAGGGCATTTCTGTTCCTAACTGAATACAGAATGACCAACTTTTCCAGTGAAAAACCCATCCTTTGAATATAAATAATGACCCAAAGCCTCATTTATAAGCATTTCTCATCAAAGGCACTAATCATGCCTCACTAGACCTACTATGTAATAGTTTTCCATAGTTTTTAGTATTACTGAGGAAGAGCCAGTATTTTCAAAAGCATTTAAATAAACCAAGAAAGCTTGGTTTATTTTAAACCAAGAGAGTTTAAAGCTCTTTGAAAAGCAAACACAAACTTCAATCCAATTATCTTTAGTGAGCACCTCTTCGTAAGTTACTTCTGCAGCTGGCACTCAAGTGCTCCTGATTTTTTTAAAGGAAGATCCTTTCTTCCATTGTCTTTTAAGAAATCTCTATTTATTTATTGTTATATGAAAGCAATAGTTCAAGCTGGATGAAAATAAAAGATCCTTAAGAAATCTTAAATTAATGAAGTGCTTGTAAGGATATTTCAAACAACACAGGTTAATTTTATAATGTAAAGAATGTATCACATACTAATTGAAATGTTTGAGCACAGGATGCATTCCAGAGATATAAGCACACAATTCAAGGACAAACATCTAAACAAATGAAACTTGACATATTTGGGAAATAAATTAAGAAAATTTGACCAGCTAAGTTTCACCATGAGTAACATTGTTTCTTCTGTTTTCAGTCATTAATTCCTTCACTTCCTAAAATTCTTTTTTTAAAAAACTATACACTTGCAGTTTCCTAAAATAACTCTCCTAATGCCTGCTCCCTGTAGTAAATTAATCTGCATATGTGAGTCTTCAAAACAGGTTATTCAGATGTTCCATCAAGAGACTAGAACATGGAATCTCATAGCCAAAAGCACAGATCTTTGCATAAGATCTTTGCATGTACTTGCATATCAGTAACCTACTTTTCTCTGGACCACTGCCAACACAAGCAGCAAATAATAATTCTTACCTGTCAAGCATTCTGCACTGGAGTGTTTCTTCTCAATTAGCAAAGTCAATTAAGAAACATGAATATTAAAGGAAGCATTAAAACCTATATTTGCTAATTGATACTACATCAACTGTTGAAGACAAGAGAATTAGCAACAGCCAATTTACAATTTACATAAAAGTACATCACATTCTTAACTCCTAGCGGACAAGTTGAGAAGCAAGACTGCTCATGAGTCAGCTCAACTTCTCTGTACTACCCAGACAGCACTTGTGAAATCTAATTAACAATCAGCTGATTAACCCTTTTTGCAATGTTTGCCTGTTGTAACTTCAATATTATCTCACAAAATCTTTTGAGAAATCATTATTGGGGTATTATAGTGTAATGCTGTGATACTAACAGAGTATTTCTGAACAGACTAAAACACTAAGGATAACTGCTAACAAAAGAGATGTGATAGAAAAGAAGATTTGCATACAAAATTGGAGTGGGAGAGACCAACACGAGCAAATTAGTATCAGCCAGGTAGGAAAGAGAATCTACATTCCCCACACTGTGTAATTTGCAAACTAGGGCAAAATTTGAGCTGAAATTTATTTTCTTAACTGATTTTTTTAAACATTTGAATTTATAGAAATATTTTAAAAATCTATATAGAAATATATATAGTCTATATAGAAATAAGACATTTCCAAATTCTGGAGGGAGAAAAACCAGAAGAACCATGTTGTTTTTAAAATAATAAAATGGAACATATTAACAGGATTTTCTGAAGTGGAAAATATTCCATAATGAAATAACAATTTGAACAAAAGGATCAATGTGTTCACATTTACCAAAACTGTAGCTGAAAAGTTGTTAACCCATCTTGGTAGATATTTCTTCAAATACTAAAAGGGTTTCTTGACATAGCAAAGCTTCTAATATAATGTAGATGAATACAGCTGTTGAAAGAAAATATGTTTGCATGTAAATCCATCAAATTCACTAGCCAAGCCATGACAGTTTGAGATGTTAAAGTAAAATGGCTTGTTATTAATGGAATTATAAATTTGTAAACATTGCAACTAAGCCTTCAGGAAGAGAAATAACTGTCCAGAGAAAGAACATAACTTTTCATAGCTCTTTTGCAAAGTGTCTACAAAATCAAAGAAAGTCTAAGAAGAGGATAAAATTCAAGTGTATGTTCCATCTTATTACTGGTACGTGTGCTTTCTTGTTACTGTTTCTCATCCTGGCCGGCCTGCTCTGGGGGTCCCTGAGTGAACAGGGGTTGGACCAAATGGCTTCCAAAGTTCCCTTTCAATCTCAACTATCCTATGATTTTGTGCTATGGAACAGATGCTGAGAACCTAATCCAAAAACTCCACTGAAAAGAGCACCATATTTTTTACTGAGTTTCACATAGCACTTCTGAGCACTTTTTCAAGAGCAGACGCTCCAGAATACACTGTTCTTACAAGGAATCCTGACTGAAGGACAGCCTTGCCAAGACAGCTTGGCTAATACTAGAATGGAGAAAAACCCTTGGCAGTAAGGAGGGGAATCACAAAAGAAAATATGTACAGATACACAGTTTAACAGAAGAATCTTTCCCATAAATTTTGCATATTAGCCTTTTTAGGAAAGATTAGTCGATTTCAAAATCCCAGCTTCCCAGCACAAACATCCTGGCAAGGTCCTTTGGGTCTCTAATCCTGACACTTTCATTAGTACTTTCAAGTTTAGTACGGCACACAGTGTAGCATCCCTACTGGTTTATCATCACCAGATGGATCACAGCATTGCTGGATCTGACACTGGAGTATGCAGAGCACTAACATATCTTTAAGGATGAAAGATTGTAAGACTCATTTTCAACCACTGCATCAAAATTATATATCCAGAACTTCCAACAGTCTCCTTGTCTGCATACTTAGGTCAATACCTTCATAAAGAAAATTTAAGTCAGCCGAGGGGTGCAAAAAGCTCAGTCTTGCAGCACTAGGGATGTCAGCTCAGCAGTGCTATTCCATTGCTGCTCAGAAGCAACAACTTGTTCTCACCTTGCCACAAGAGTAAAAAGCAGACCCTTTCCACTACTGCAAGAAACCTGATATACTGTAGCATTCTCCTTTTCCTTCCCACTGCACAAAGTAAATAAATAATCCACACAATCAAAATAAATAAGAGCCTCTCTCCACCACCAAACATAGAAGCACCTCTCCTAAGAAAGGCTGAGGGACCAGGCTTAATCAGTTCGGAGAAGAGAAGGTTCTGGGGACATCTCATTGCAACCACCCAGCACTTAAAAGATTATAAACAGGAGAAAGAACAATTTTGTATGTTGTCCAATACTGACAGGACAAGAGGGAGTACCTTTAAACTAAGAGGTGAGATTTAACATAGATTTCGGGGGGAAATTCTTTTACCCAGACTGTGATGAGGCACTATAACAGGCTGATCAGAGACGCTGTGGATGACTCATCCCTGGAGGCACTCCAGGTCAGGTTGGAGGGGGCCCCCGGCAGCCTGATCTAGTGACAAGACTGCCCACAGCAGGGGTTTGGAACTGTGTGGGCTCTAGGATCCCTTCCAACCTAAGCCATTCTATGATTCTGTTAAGTCCTTTTCTTTTCAGTCATGTCTCATTATGCTCCTTTGCTTTGGTGTGAATATAATCCTCTATCTCCTCCACTGAGCCAAGTCTGACTATATCAAAGATGCCTGTTACTATTCAGGAACTTGGAGTAATCTGGAGTTTCTGTACATGCAGTTTGCCTGCCTCCATTTATTAGGGAATTTTTTTCTAGTCTACTTTATTTGGACAATCATCTTTGTGAATTCCTGTGTAGTGTATGCATTATTACAATGGAAATAAGCAAGAAAATTAATGCACTGTGCACAGGCAAGTCATTGAACAGCCATATGTGTTGTGCTGCTCACTACTACAACACAAAGATAGAAAAGTGGGGAAATAACCCATACTGACCAATCTATTCTGTTGTAGACAGACACTGACAATTTTACTCAGTTTATTTACATAACAAAACAGAGAGTGGATCTCAGAGGATCAGGCACCATAGATTTTAATTTAAACAATGGTCAAATCAGGAGGCAGATCTTCTTCCACTTCAGATAAAGGAAAACCCAATTATTAAAACAATTATTTGAGGATTATCATCAGTGAAACAACATGTGGCTGGCCATACTATCCAGGCAATATAAAAACCTCCTGAAACTAAGGGCCTCTCATGTAGGGATGTTGCCTATCACAAAATCTGAACTGAAAGTGACTCTAAAAAAAATTACATAGGAACAGACACACTCAGATCTGAGCAGGACCCAGTGCACAATGACATTACTGCATGGCTGAAACCTGCTGTACAATCAATAGGTGTATAATGAATAGGTGTACAGAGAGTAGGCTCCATAAGATTACTGTGATGGAAAAAAAATTTAAAATAAATGGAAATGCTCACCAGCATCGTAGGCTCACAGCAATCTCCAGAAGAGATCCTTCCTCAGTGGCAGTCAGCACTTAAATGGAATCTAGGAGAGGTGCAACCAGGCTCCACCCCTTCCAGTAGCACAGGTGAATTACCTTCACCTGTGCTCTTGCAGCTGACTCACTACTTGCCTCAGGTGGTTAATCAGAGGTTCAGGTTGTCAGTTCCCATATACCTACAGAGCAAATTTTTCTTTGGGTTTTCAAGATAACTTTGTAAGAAGTGAAAATGGACGGCAATTACTTAGAGGAAACACTGATATAAAAACCATGACATTACAGTGCCAGTTGTCCCAGACATACTATTTCATTCCTGAAGGAAACTGTTTTTTTCTCCTCCTCGTTTGCCTTGCATTAGTGATAATGAATATCAGAGTCCATCTAAAGAAAAAGTATAGGATCTACTGATTTTACTAACTAGTTACAAAAAAAACAGGGGTGATTACACTATTTGGTGATTTGCTATAGAAAGACTAGCTGCACGCTATCATACACATTTATATATCAGCGTTACTTCTCAATCTTTGGCTATGCAAGGTAACTTTTGAAACACGTACAATAAATTCTGGTGAAAAGTAGAATCTAAGATGAACTGTCTATCTGCATAAAGAAAGTATCTGAAGTGATAACTACAAATCTAGGGAAGCAACCTTGTGCACATAATGAAGCTTGAGATGTTGATAAAGGTCATATGGTGAGTCTGTAATGAAGATTCATCTGCTTTAGTCAGATTTTCATTGGCTTTACCTGCAATGGCATCCCATTATTCCCACTGGCAGAGGCAGAGTCATGTTTGTACACAACTTAATTAATGAAGAACTCTACCAAGACTTCTAGTGCAGAAACAATCATGCATGTTGACAGTTACTAATAGCAGGAGGGAATTCTCATTCATGAGGGATAAGGGATATTCATAGCATTTAACTGTAGGCTAGTTGCTTTGTGGGGATAAATGATAATTAAACTACTTTACTGATCAACAGTAAAAATAAAACAGGTGGCATATTCAAAGTATTTGTGCTTTATAGGTATCGAAAAATTTCTGTCTACTCAGAGGCTTTTCACCCTGAAAGTCATGAACAAATTTATGCAATTTTTCTGGTTCACCTGCCCTCTCAAGACAGAATAACTGAATTGAGTTTGAAATTAGAACCTTAATCTAGGTGTCCACCCTGGGAACAAGTAACTAGAATTTCATTAGAGGTAATGAAGATGCCCTGACTACCCCTTTAGCTCTACCAGTGAGCACTCTTGCAGCCTTAGCTGCAATCCGACTTGTACATAAAATCACAGGGCAAACACTAAAATGCACAGTTTGTTCTCAACGTGTTCAACATACTCTCCAAAACAAAAAAAACAAAAAAACAAAAAACTTTCTCTTTAATCAGCAGTTAGTTTAAAAGAAAACATACAAAACCATTTTTCTGAAATAACTGATGTCCTTTTATAGGTTTTAAAATTAAGATTACAAGAAACATTGAAAATTCTAGATAATACTGAGGCTTGATAATAATTTGATAGCCCCAAGTTAGCACAACAGTGAGCAGACACAAACATTGAAGCATTAGCTTCTTTTTTTCCCCTTGTAATAAGGTCAGATACCTCTTAAATGTAATTCTAAATAATTCTAGTGCATTACTACGCAAAAGAAAGAAATGTAACTATAAATACATTTACTCCGCATGATCTGTTTAGTAACTTATAAAATAATTAAAATGGCTGAGATGGTATCTACTGATATTATTTAACAGCACAAGATTATTAATTTTAAAAATCAGTTTATTAAAATTTATTTTTCCATTTTCAAATTTAGAAATACCTTTTAAGTTTTCCAAATGAGCTGTTACAATGTTATTTTGTTCCCAAAAAGAACATGTAGAACTATGATGTGCGAAAGGAAGTGGACTTTTCCAGTAACAGTAAAACTGCTCTGACTGAAAATGCAACAGCACTCCTTTATTTCATTCCCATTCTAAATAAGATGCTGGCAAGCATATCTGAGGAAACTCATAATCCCATCATAGCCTTCATGAGTTATTACTGCCCCTCCAATTAGCCGTAAAGACAGATTGCTTCCTTCTCATAAAACTTTATTCTGTGCATTGTAACAAATAAGACCACTGAATAGGTCTAGCCATGCAGTTATAAAGAGCCACCTAATAAAGACAAATAAATAGGAAATAAGCTAGTCCACTTATTGCAAAGATCTTCAATAAGAGGAAATAAATATTTTCATTTCAGAATAACGGCTGATTAATTTACTAATGAAGTCACTGACAAAATTCTGTCAATTAGAGAGACTTTTAATTTTATTTCTAAGGGGGTTCAAAAGGACTTCATTTTATTTAATATAAAATCCACATGTAGTACTCGTGGTTTATCTGCAGCACAGCTTAACACAGGGAGAACTACAGAGCAGAATTCCAAAAAATAATTGAGACAGCACTGCTATCCACAAAAGAAAAATGTTATCCTTTTAGCATCTGGTGCAACATAAAACCATTATAACGCAATTAGAGAGACTAGGGACCAGCTGCTAAGTAAGAAAAATTAAAAGATGAAGACTTTGGTATCAGATTTCTTTCAAAGCATTTCTCTTATAAAAAGTTGCATTTCACTCAGCTCAGGACACTAGGTTAAGCTTCCAAGGCTGCATGTAATGCAGAGCAATTCTGCCTGCCCTCACAGAGAAAGATTTACTGCACAGTGTCACACAGTCAATCCTCTATTCTGTACTCTCCAATAATATCAAAATCAGTTTCGCTACTTGAGCAATGTAGCAACAGTAGGTACTCCCAGAACATGAAAAACTGTTTTCTTCATACATATTTTTTAAAATAGTTATTTCTTCTTCCATAATTGGAAATTTTTGCGTAAAAATTTGTCTGGCACACAAATGTCACTGACTTCTTTAAAACGTATAATATTTCAGAAGCAGCATAAGAGGATTTATCAAGAGCTATTCGATTTTCAGACTTAACTTTCTCTCACAATTTTCCTCACTCAGCCCAGAAATAGATTACAGAATCAAAGAACTGCAGGGGTTGGAAAGGACCTAAAGAGATCACTGTGTTCAACTCCCTGCTAAAGCAGGTACCCTCCATACTGTAGGTTGCACAAGTACACATCCAGGTGAGTCTTGTATAACCCCAAAGAAGGAGACTCCAGTACCTCTCTGGGCAACCTGTTCCAGTGCTTCATTACCCTTACTGTAGTTCTTCCGCATGTTGGTATGGAACTTCCTATGTTCAAGTTTTAGGCCAGTATTCCTTGTCTTATCACTCTGCACCACTGAGAAGAGACTGGCCTCATCCATTTGCCTCCCACCTCCCTTAAAATATTTATAATTATTTATCAGATTCTTCCCTCAGTCTTCTTCTCCCCAGACTGAACTGACCCAGGTTACTCAGCTTTTCCTCATATAGGAGATGCTCCAGGCCCTTTACCATCTTCGTGGCTCTCTGCTGGACTCCTTCTAGGAGATACCTGTCTTCTTTGAAATGGGAAGCCCAGAAACTGGACACAGTAGTCTAAATGTGGCCTCACCAAGGCAGCACAGAGAGGGAGGATCTTCTCACTCAACCTATTGGATGTGTTGTTTTTATTGCACTCCAGGATACCACTGGCCTTGGCCACAAGGGCACACTGTTGGCTTATGGCCAACCTGTTGTCCACCAGAACACTCAGGTCCTTCCCCATAAAGCTTATCTCCAGCATGTCATCCCCTAACCTGTACTAGGGTAAAAGGATAACATTTTAGATGTACGTGCTAATACCTCCCCAGGTGCAAGACTTTACACTTGTTCTAGTTAGACCTCATCAGGTTCCTCTCTACCCAGCTCTCTGGTCTGTCCAGGTCTTGTTGAATGGTAGCAAAGCCTTCCAGTGTGTCAGCCACTCCTCCCAGCTCTATATCCCCAGCAAGCTTTTTGAGTGTGGAGTCTATCCCTTAATCCAGGCTCTTGATGAAGATATTGAACAAGACAAGACACAGCACCCTGGGGAATACTGCTAATTACAGGCCTCCAATCAGACTGCATCACTGATTACTAATAAAGCATAGAACTTGCATTCTTGTTTGAGGAGTTTTCATTCATCAACATCAACATCAACATCAACATCAACAACATAAAAATATATTTTGGTAATAAGTACTGTGCAATTTTAAAGTCTTAATATGGACACTGTACCAAGAACTGCAGAACAACTGAGGGTGCAAGGTACCTCCTGAGGTCCGTGGTCCAGAAGTAAGTCATCAAGAGCAGATAGCTCAGTTTCATCTTCAGTTGGGTCTTCAAAATCTCTAATGGAGATGTCTCTGTATTACTTATTCCAGCAAATAATTGAGAATTTTCCTTATACTCAGCCTTAATTTCCCATTTCATATCCCTTGCCCCTTCTCCTATTGCTATGCTTTGAGAAGCATCTAGCTCCCACTTTCCTACAAACCTCCCTCAAGCCTTACTGTGAAGGTTGAATAAAACCAGCTCCACAATGACACATGCTCCAGCCCCCAATAATCCGGACTTGCTCCAGTATGGCAGCGTATGTGGGGAATCCCAAAAGCAGCAACCTCAATTCAGGTGGGTTTGAAAGCATCAACTCTGATGGTGCACTGTTGACCTGGCACTCATGACACAATTTGCCATGTTACAAACAGTAGCTACAAAATTCTAGAAACTATATTCATTTTTCTTCACTATCTGAAAAGAAAGTATTTCTCTTAATTTCCAACGAAAGGAAATGCTCTAAAAACTTCTTATAACTAAAAGATGCTTCAACATATTTTAAAGTAATCCTACTTCTTCCACAAAAAACAGCAGATTATTTGAGAACTCACAGAATCACAGAATCACAGAACCACAGAATCACAGAATGACCCGGGTTGGAAGGGACCTCAAGGATCATGTAGTTCCAACCCCCCTGCCCAGCAGGGCCACCAAACATACACCTTTACTAGATCAGGTTGCCCAGAGCCCTGTCCAACCTGGTCTTGAACACCTCCAAGGACGGGGCATCCACAACCTCCCTGGGCAGCCTATTCCAGGACCTAACCACTCTCCTAGTAAAGAACTTCCCCCTAACATCCAACCTAAATCTTCCCTCTTTTAACTTAAAACCATTTCCCCTAGTCCTGCTATTATCAGCCCTTTCGAAGAGTTTACTCCCCTCCTGGGAGTAAGTTCCCTTCAGGTATTGAAAGGCTGCAATGAGGTCACCCCGCAACCTTCTCTTCTCCAGGCTGAACAAACCCAACTCCCTCAGCCTGTCCTCATAGGGGAGGTGCTCCAGCCCCCTGATCATCTTCGTGGCCCTCCTCTGGACCATTTCCAAAATCTCCATGTCTTTTTTGTACTGAGGGCTCCACACCTGGACACAGTACTCCAGATGGGGCCTCACAAGAGCAGAGTAGAGAGGGACAATCACCTCCCTATCCCTGCTGACCACCCCTCTCCTGATGGAGCCCAGGATCCCATTTGCTTTCCGGGCTGCCAGAGCGCACTGCTGGCTCATGTTAAGTTTCTCATCTATCAGGACCCCTAGGTCTTTCTCTGCCGAGCTGCTCTCAAGGACAACTCCTCCCAGCCTGTACAGGTGCCTGGGGTTCTTCCGGCCCAAGTGCAAAACCTTGCACTTTGCCGTGTTGAACCTCATTAGGTTCACCCGAGCCCAGCTTTCCAGCCTGTCGAGGTCCCTCTGAATGTCATCCGTTCCCTCCACCGTATCGACTGCACCACTCAGGTTGGTGTCATCAGCAAACTTGCTGAGGGTGCACTCCATTCCCTCATCGATGTCATTAATAAAGATGTTAAAGAGCACTTAAAAGATGTTAAAGATGTTAACTCACACTACAAATCACCTACATCTACTGTGATGTTGTATGGAACTTACGCCCTGTCAGTGCCAATCCTTCATAAGCATTTTAATAATTTGAATGATATCTTGAAGTTTATCTCAAATGTTATTTTTCTCCCTGATTACTTTCCTAGAAGGCAAATAAATGGGAACGAATCATATAAACACAAATCATAGAATCATAGAATCACAAGGTTGGAATCGACCTATAAGTTCATCTAGTCCAACCATCCTTCCATTACCCCTGCTACCACAAGCTACTAAATCATATCTCACAGCACCTCATCCAGACACCTCTTGAACACTGTCAGGGACAGTGGCTCCACCACCTTCCTGGGCAGGCCATTCCAGTGCCTGACCACCCTCAGAGAGAAAAAGTTTTTCCTCATGTCTAACCTAAACCTCCTCTGATACAACTTGCGGCCATTTCCCCGGGTCCTGCTTGTTGCAGGAGCAGGCAGGCTAGAAAACTAGACAAATTCAGTTTCTCAACATTGATGAGCTTGCTCAGAACTTCTCAAG
This sequence comes from Perdix hodgsoniae, assembly GCA_035772895.1. Classification (NCBI taxonomy): domain Eukaryota; kingdom Metazoa; phylum Chordata; class Aves; order Galliformes; family Phasianidae; genus Perdix; species Perdix hodgsoniae. Next base: position 1,092,404 of record JAPSGF010000025.1, on the reverse strand, counting down.
ATTAAATTTTAATTTACATCACTCCAATACAAAATGTTGCAATTTTTTTTTGCCAGTTGCACTTCATAAATAGTTAAGAAATTAAATGTAAATCCTCCAAGAGCAATATTATTGCACTACTGCAAATATAATCCACAGTGATCTTATTGACATCTTTGATTACATTGTTCCTTGGACCTCCTTTTGTCATAGGCCTCTGTTGACAAATCCACAGCTACGTGGCAATGCAGGATACTAACATGTTTTGAATTAGTTATGCAGCAGAGATCTCTCTGAGATTGTGGTAATTTCATCAGGATGATAAAATGTGACTCTACTAAGAACAGGAACTGACTGCTCAGAAAAATCATCCCTGTAGGCAAAAGACAAATCACAAAAAATAAGGTAGGTTGATTTGTCTGCAAGTCTTCATCTCTATGCAAAATCTGACCAAGTTGACTCAAAAGATTTTGAAAAGTACACCCAGTATTTATTTTTTTCTCTCCAAAGATGAAGGCTAAAATAATTCATTTTCTTCTCATCACTCACACAAAATTGAATTTTATTGCTGTAGAGGTCCCAACTTGTGAAAAGCAGTAAGTTCTGTGGCTAGTGAGTGAAGAAGCTGGGAGGATTTGAGTGACTCTAGAGAATTTCTGAGTGGTTCTGTCTTGCCATCTCTTCACTTGGTCCTCCACTATCCTGTTTAGCAGTGCTGGCTAGCAAAAATCCAAACCATGGACCAAAGTGACTGTGACACAAGTATCTGTGCTTTGCTGGCAACTCAGGAGCATCCTCACACTCAACTGCCCACTCAGAGCAGGCCCCTCCTGTTAAAGTGGGATGATAAGGGCAGCAGGGAGAAGGACCAGTCACGATCAGAAGTGGGAATCCAATTTACAGCTTTTCAGAGCAGCAGCATGCAACTTGCTTGAGTCCTAAGCTGAAGCAGAAGTCAGCGTAGATCACAGTCAGAACCATGGTAAGATGTATTTTAACAAAGCATTAATCAGGTCAATATTTCTGCTTAAAGCATTAGATCTAAAAGAGACAATAAATTCATAATATGTGGTGCATATTTTAAACAGTTGAACCAAAATATCTACATTTTCTGAACTGTTTAGAAAGAACGGAATGACCAGGGTTAAGAGGCTCCATCCAACCTCCAGTAATTACAAATTACTCCTATCAACAGGTGATACATACATTAATCATACTGACAACAAAATTAATAATTAATAACCTCTGTATGTAAAGATCTCTTAGCTTTTCCAGGTCACAGTCACTTCTACTAAGGAGCCTTTTGCTTAATCCTCATCATTTCTGCAGATCTCGGGACATCCTGAGATTAAAAAATGCTAACAGGCATGGCCTTTTATCTTTCCAGTGGTGTACACATCTTTTCTTGTTATTTTGTTTCAGTATGGAAACATGTACAAAAAATATAAACAAAATCAGCTGATGTTATCTGTGTCAAGATTAACCCAGAAACCTGGCTCTAAACATAGCATCCTGTGACCTAACACTGCTTCTCAGAAGAAAATCCTGGATGAACAAAGAGGCTTTACAGATCTCTTTGCAAAAGCAACAGTTTTTGCCAGATGACTGGAAAAACAAAAAGTGAGAGCAAAGATTTTTCATGAAGAATACAATATTTCTAGACACTGCCTTAAGGTGATGTGACCAGAGATCTTCCACTGACCGTGGTTCTTAGTATAAAAGAAAATTACATCTCTAAACCAAGACATTGCTATAGCACAGTTATGGGAAAAATTAAATTAGACCATCTGTAGAACAGTAGTATGTTTTCATTTTAGGCTATGTACAGTTTTCCCTCAGATGACCTTTTTATACTGATTTATTTTCCTCATGAATATGTAGAAAGAGATTATAAAAAAGAGAAAAAAAAAACAAATCAACAAAGAGTAAATTGAAAAAAATAAAAAAGACCTCATAAAAATGCCATATAACGTTATCAAACAAATAAATCAATCATATATACTTGAGCTACTCAGATTCACAACTCAATACCTTTGTTACCAATCTAGAAAATAATATACTCATGTCACACATTCTAGCCAAGTTTTCATAGCCCATTCTATCATTACCATTTTATCTGAACCACTATTTTGAAGTGGCTCTTCTTTTTACAATTTTATGTTACATTATTCATGTTAGCACTTCCTACTAGCACTTAAGGTGCTTGATATCTACTGTTCTAGACAATATGAAAAAGTTAGAAAGAATAGCATCTGTCTGAAGCATTTATATTTTAAATACTATACAAAAGATAACTTATGCCTTTATTATCTGTGATGGGTATAAAACTAGCATGATGGCAACTTGCCTGAAGATAGATAGTTACATCTGTAAAAATATAAAAAATAAAAATAAATTAGAGCAGCTATTGTTCAGCTTTTTTGAAGATCTCTTTTATTGTCCTTTCTTTCTGCAACATGGAGGTAGTTGGAGAATTCATCCTGCAATTACTTATTTTCATATTTTTATCTTGTACTTTCCTCGGGACACTTACTCTCCCCCATTCTATAGCTTCCACTAAAACAGGCTGGTGATGGTACTCCCCAGTTCTGTTAGAATGATTAAATGTAATTCACAGGAAATCGCGTATTTCAGACCTTGACTAATCAAATAAGTCCTAAAAATGACCTAATCTCAGCATTAGTTTTGTTTTGTTGTAGAGACTGATATCTCTGGACCATATATGTACATATTTTTTAATGAAAGTGAATTTATTCAATCTACTTCTGCACACATTGAGAAATTGCTTTGAGAGAAAAAAAAAAAAGAAGTGCAGAGTATCAGGCTTGACTATCTCCATTACTTTTTAATGATAAAATGATAGCTTGACCTTTTTATTAAACCTTTGAGAAGCTAGTTCAGTAACAACACAATATCCTCCCACCTCAACTTTGCACTGACAGCGCTTGTATTTATGATCAGTCTGAACTGACGCTTTCTAAGAAGCAATATAATCTTTACTCTAAAATAGAATTTTATGGGATGTAATACCTACTCTTGTGGATGAGGACTAGACTGCATAAAATACAATGTTTTCCTTTGACACTTTGTCTGCATCTGTCATTACTTGGCATACAGGATTAACTATTAAATAAATCAAATTCAAAATCATGTTAGGGAAAGCTGAACTGCAAGCAAGGTTGAACACTGCATTTGAGGAGTGTAAGTTTATGATAATCTAAATACTGATTGTTTAAGACGGCCTTAATAAAACATATGTAAGGCAGAAATTTTTCAAAATTTTTCTTCATTCTAGTAGGAATACAGTAAAGGGAAAATAAGTATCAAGAAAAAAAAAACAAAAAACTTTGTCAAGAAGTGACAGAGTAGACAGAGAGACAGGAAGTAAGCAAAATAAGAAATGTAATTATGAAAGATGCACTCTTGTGAATTATACTCAAGTATTTTAAGACACTACTAGCAGTTGAGGGCTTCACTGGATTCCCCAGATTCCCTCTTGACCCTCTCACTTATACAGAGCAGCATGAACTTATAGTTTAACTCTGATGAACCTTTGCCAGTTTCAATGCTGTCTCCAAAGCACATTTCATTTTCCATAGGTTGAAGAAACAGAATAAGAAATATCCTTAAAAACACGTGTATTTTTGTATACACTTAAATAATCAGTGGCAACAGCTTGGAGATAATCATACAAAAGTTACAACAAACATATCAGGGTTTTCTCACTAACCAAACTCCTAACTAACCTCCCTCCATTTCAGGGAAAATGCTGGTGCACAGGAAATTGAGGAAACGTGACACCACTATTTTTTTGCTTGGATCTGCTTGCACAAAGAGTTTATTGCTCTCTGCTGTCTAGAACTTGAGCCTACCAAGTCAACCCATATCATTCCACAGATGAAGTTACACTCTTGCAGTTCAGCAAAGCAAACATTACCACCTCACAGAAAATCTGTGTTTTTTTGTTTTGTTTTCTTACTGTATTCATAGAACACAATTTGCATTGGACAGTCAATAAGCAATTACCTTTTATCTGAAAAGCATAATGTCTTTATTCAGTCATTGTTGAAAAGGAACTGAAGGCACAATCAAATCCCATTCAACTATATGGAAAAATTCTCTTTTTTAAATATAGATATATCTATCCAACTCCCCTCTTAAATGTTTATCTCTGACTGCAAACCTGCTATTCTAAAAGGAGAATGAACAACTATGTCAACTCAGTTGATGATAGCTATGAGAATATTTACATGGGAAAACAGTTTCTCCTGCAACCCCCCAAAAACCCATAGTCCAAGACTTCTTAAAAAATCCATTTTAATGTCATTGAATTAACAGTGCGTAGTTTTGTCGTGGTTTTGCAGAGATGCCAGGCAGTTGCACTATCTTTGATCTATTTCTGTTCAAGTTACACAGAGAAGTGTCTGAAACCATGATAATGTGCAGTATTGATCCAGTAATAGTAGTAGATTATATAGCAAGATATATCTTATTTTATTGTCTAAAAATAGGGCTTACACAGACAAGATGTTCTGGAGAGTAGAACAGAGCATGAGATGCTCTCACTATTCAAAGCTGAATGACTTTTTATGGCATTTATGAGTCCCTGGTTTAATTTTTTGTTTACTTATTTGGCATATCACTCTTCTCAATAGAAGACCTAGATGGAAGTAAAATAATGAAGTTATTTTATACTGTAACACGTATAGATCTTGTTTGCAAAATATAAATAGTTTCATGAACTAAAAATATTTGTCCTGTTTAGGAGCTGTTTTTTAAAGCATATAAGATGCAACTGTCAAATCTGAAAGTTAATATCGCAGAGAAGAACATACGCTCACCTAACCAGATGAGACTGTGCTAAACTACTCAGATTTCTCTAATGCATTGTGGTCAATGAACAAGAAGATCAACTTCATTGTTCTAACTGCATATTTTATGAACTGTGACAAGTTTGTTATAACTCATTTGCTCTAAACTTTTCTTCTGAGATTGCACAAGCACCAAGAGATAAACTCAGCAATGTCAACAAGCTTGGTGGCATAGTTCAAGCTGTGAAGGTTCAATAAATAGGTCTGTAAACATTGCAAATCAACACAGCTTTTGATGAAATGTCAAGCAAGACAGAGCTTAGCTATATTCAGCTCAGCTTGAACTCATAAACCATTAACTGGCCTCTGTAGTTTCCAGAGAAATGTGTCTTATGAATAAAGCTTGAATGTTGAAATAATAGAAATAACAGCAATACATTTTTTTCTTTAGAATAGAAGATTAATAGAAGTCATTTAATAATTGGAAAGTGTATTTGAATCAATTCAATAAAAACAGATTTATGAAAACAGACAGTTTGACAATACTACACAGCCTCATGATGGAGCAACCATGATTTCATACCTCCAAGTTAGGGAAGGATGCTAAAAACAAAAAGATGAAATAAAATTCATTTTGAAATGCCCTACAGAATTGAAGACACTTTCATTCTGAACAACAGCAAAAATCTTTGTTTTCCCTGCATGAGATATTAAAATATTGCTTGTTTCAGAAAAAAATGCAGATTTTCTCTCTATTTTTAGGAGGAAGGAAAGAACAGAACTTGTTACAATGCATCAAGACACCTTTTTATAAGAGAAGCCAGCATTCTTTTTTTTTTTTCTCCTCAGTGAAGCACGGTACTACATATATACTGTCAAGTATTTTCTCAAGATTTATTTTTAAATGGTTTGAAAAATATGAAGTTACTTCAACTACTTTTCTGAATCAATCCTCCACAGACATGCCTATGCAATTACCCTAGACTGAACGCAAGGTTGTTTTTGCCCGATGGCCCACTTTTCAAGCTATTTCTATATCACCAGTAGAGTAATTCATTTGACCGCGTCCAAATTTATTTGCAGTGAACTTCACATTTTTCTGCTGTTTTTCATAACGAGGAGCTCATTTAGAAAAACAACCAAATCCTTTCTGATCGGGCAGCATCAATTATCTACAACCATGCAAACACTTAGCGCTGTCGTAGGAAGTCTGTCCATAATCATGGAAAAACAATCCATTTAACCTAATCGAAGAGTTACCGTAAGCAAAAGTTTGCTTGTTTTTCCGTTCTGCATTCAACACCCTGTTGATATTTTCCAGCCAGTTTTGAACCAGGTTAAAAAAGTTAGGCAGTCATGGACACCTAATGGAATCGAGCTCACCCTTCCCCACGCCTTCTCCCTCCCAACTGCCCCTCACTCTGGAGCTCCTTCCTTGAGCTTTCTGAAGCCCTCTGCATGCAGGCACCCACCAGGCAGCAAACTGACCTAAATGCTGCTATCTTTAGGGTCGCACTGCTGCTGTTCTTGCTTCTGAATATCTGTCGTTTGCCTTTCCAGCTTTTACTCACCCAACAAATCACCAGACATTGCCGATACTGCAGTACCCTGCTACCTTCATGGGGAAGCTCTTTGCTGATTTCCCTGTAGGTACTTCAGTCTAACACATCCTGCTAAGCTCAGAGAACCTGGAGGGAGACTGATTGCCTGGTGCAGGTATTGCAGGCACATAACCTGCCTCCAGCTTTGTGGCCACAAGTGCGGCACGAGCCTTTTAGGAGCCGACGGAGAATCACGTCTGGTTTTGCCGTCTCAAGCCATAGCAGGGTACCCTCCCCAGGTGGGCAGCCAGCGCATGCTGCACGCCCTCCCTCGTTGCAGGAATGGTTTCTCCCTCCACAGGCTCAATCTACCTGATTACGCTCCCTCCCCATCAGTAATCTCGGCCCCCCCCGGACAACATCAGGCAGGGTTTCTGCCAGGCAAGGCTACGGAGGGCAGGCAGCCGCCCGCGGGACACGCAGGGGGAACATTTCAGAAAAGCTCGCCTGTGTCTGCCTGCTGCTCAAGCAGCAGCATGCGGCTGGGAGATTATTCATCCTGCTTTCACAATGCTATTCAAACAAGCTTAAAGTCCCTAAGAAAAGAATGCTACCTGCTTCATGAACCAGCAGCTACTCTGTGTATTTTTCCCTAAAGCCAGCTTACATCCTTTTGATATATGATTGTGTATTTCCATTTGCAGTACATTCTTCCCTAGTTCTCGTAAGCAAATAAAGTAAAAGGGGTGAAATTTCTTCCTTTTATATTTATTTATTTATTTATTTATTTTCTAAAAAAAGAAGAGAGGAAGGACAAGAAGAACACATATTGCCATAACTGACTTAAACACCATCTGCTGTCTTCCAGCAAACTTTACTAGCACACTTGCTCCAAGTCTGAAAGGGTGCTGGATTTTTTTAAAATAACCATAATGGTGGGGAGTCACAAACATTTTTCCCTCTGTTTTTTTTTTTTTGGCTTGAATATTCCAATTAGCTGAATTATTCCATTACTAACTGCTATTCTATAAAACTCTTATATCCAACTTTAAAGGCTACATCAAAAAGATTCAAAGTTCCTTTACTAGCTAAAAGGATGGTTTTAAAAACATGTGTCAAGAGAAAGCAGTGTGCAAAGCATTGATCGGGGAAAGATTTATGCTAGTATTTCAGCTGGATGCAGAGCCTGTGGTCTGTCAGGCACAGTGCAGCATAAAACCATGACAGCAAAAAGGCAACAGTTGTGGAAACAGTAAATACTTAGCACTGCCCCATTCCAGGTTACTGTGTTGCTGTATTTAAGTGTGAAGTTCTCTAGGATCTGATCATTTTAAGTCTTTTTGTGCACTGTAAAACTGGGAATTACTACAGACTTTGGAATCTGTAGATACACACACACACATACACACACAAAATTAAAAAAAAAAAAGTCATTTGAGAGTGCATAAGAGCAATAAATAAATAAATAAATAAATAAATAAATAAATAAATACACTATTAATAAAAAAAATCTTAAGCTGCATGGCAGTGTCTGACAGAATGTTAACGTCCTTCCTTCCCTGTTTTCAGGACAGTCTCCCTGTACGGAGATATTTCTGAGGAAATTTCTTCAGGCAGAGCCTGAAGGTGGCTTCTCCCAGACTTACCACAGTGACTCACAATTCTTCCTTTCCTTCGCATCCTGCGCTGAGACTAGCATGGCCATTGCTGGAAAGGCCCAGCCTCGTGGTCCTGGGTTCTGCTAACACCTCAGTGGAGTTCAGTTGTTAGAAGTCGAAGAGATTAAGGATAAATATGTAGGTTTTTTGTTTGTTTGTTTTGTTTTCTTTTTCTTGCCTAATTGGTCTGTTACCATCAAATGAAGAAGAATTAAAGTAGTGCTCTGGAAATCCAGGTGATAAAAAGCAACAAAAAACATGTGTTGGCATTGATCTCAGGTGATGAAGATGTAAGCATGTTGGGAAAGCTTCCTTTTTGTGACATCTCTAAAAAAAATATGCAAAGTCTACAAGAATGTTCTCCTAGGAAGGAGGACATCTTCTCCATAACCCACTCCGCAGTTTGTCAGTGGAGACAAACAGTGCTGACAGGCTGCATCATACGTACTACGCATATTCGTAAATGTGTCTGTTCAAAATACAAACCTCTTTTTCTATTCAGCTGCAAGTGAAAATCAAATAAATACAAATAGGCTCCACCTTGAAACCTAACCTGGTTCTGCTTTGTTTTTCTTACCAAAACATACTCAGACTGTCTTCATTTACTACAATCCACTTAGCTGAAACACTGAAGTTGAAGATCATTTCATGTCTTATTCAGGACCAAGACTTAACACTTAGCATCTTTTAGGAGAGCAGCCCAATCCTGAATTCAGAAGTTACTAAAGTGTTCAGTTAAGCCAGTTTGATTAAGCCATTGGAAGTATTCAAGCAATCACAGAAAGAAAGAGAACCGATAAAAACTTCTAAATTGTGTGCACAAGATGCAACCCGGGCACTTCCTCCGCAATAAGCCATTTATACTACTGGGAATGTCTTGGTAACTACAGAGGGTTGAGAGCTTCTCAGGTCAGTTGACAAACTTCTACAAGGCTCAGAGATGAAATTTCTAACTTCTCTTATGAGCAGAACAGCAAGCTTTTGGTTGCATTTTTTTCCTTGTTTCACCTGTTTTTCAAATTTCAGCAGAAACTGCATGACTGAACACATACTTGATGGCAAGCTTATTCCAGCACTAGCATAACACAAGCTCAGTAAGTAATTGTAAATAGGGAAGTTGTGATCATCCCCATATGAAACAGGTATATACTCCTTGTAACTGTTATAACATGGAGATCTCTGTAACAACCATACACTGGAGAATCAAGTATTGCAGAAACCCAGGAGCAGACTATGTATTCCCAAGACCTCCAGAACTTAAAGGAATTCAACAAGGATATGAGAAGCAATCAAGAAATGAACGAGAAAAAAATAGGAGTAAGCCTACTTAATCACAAAAATTAATAATTCACAATAAAATAATGGTTAGAGAGTACGGTGGATCTTAGCACAAGTCAGAGCATGTTGCTGAATTTCTTAATTTTAGTTGAGAATTAGAAACTGCAATTATCACTACAACCTACTAATTCCTACAGAAGTTGTTTTCAGTCACTTTGGAAAACAGTGGACTGCAAAGAGCAGTCCTTCTACCTCTATTCTACTGGAGAAATGTAAGGAAAGGCCTCATCTAGGAAAGCATTTGTGAAAACACTTATTTTATCAAAGCTGTTACTTTTTATGAGTTTTTGTTGTTGTTGCTTGTTTGGCACTTATCCAGAGCTTTTCAGCTGTTGGTAAAAACAAGTCTTAATTCATGTAATGTAAATCAGCTTTGGATTTTATCTCCATCTGGGACTCCTAGTTTTGGACAGCCATATGTTCTGGATACCAGTTTTTGTTCTCTGGCCTCCTTCCACCTCACAGACTCAATGGGCTGCCCGAAGCACTTAGGGGCCATCTCTTCCACCCTGCATATACTGTACCTTCAGCTCTTCTCACTTTGCCATGATTGCTATAGTTTCCTACACTGCTGAAACCTCAGCAAGGGATAGACTTGGAGAAGGAGTGTGTTATATAGAAGCTTTGAGAAATTAAATGCTGTTGAAGAGAACTCAGCCACTGAAGAGCAGAAACCACATACGTGGTTTGCTATCAGAGAGGAGATCTTGTTTATTCTTCCCTCCCTAAGTAATTTGGAACACAGATGAGAAACTTGCATACTTTTGCAAGAAAATTGGAGTTTATACAGAGAATATATAGTCCACACAAACAGTTGGTGAGAAGAAGCCTCCTAAAAGGAAATCTGTTATACTCTTCTATAATTGAGACCTGCTACTACTGAATGGATTTTAGATAAAGATTCACATTTTTTTTCAGGTTGAAGTGATTATTGATAATCCAGGATTAGGAAAAGAACAGCGGGAACTGAAGTACAAAGAAAAATACGATAATAATTTTTAAAAAAGCAAAGGCTTCCTGAAATGATACACTGATCATACCAGAGATAAAATTCTGATTCAACTGAGGTCAAAGGCAAAACTCTACTGGAAATTGATTTTGCTTCAAGATCAAAAGTCAACACCTGCACTGCTTTATGTTGCACTATGGAGGAATAGCTGTTTGCCTGTACTGTGCTCAAGGGGCCTTTGTGAGCACTGAGAGCATGCCTGTATGTGTTACCATAAATGTGTACAAATAAAGCTATTCTATGTTTTTAAATATTTTTTGCATACTTTTGTATCCTGTATATGTTGCATATACACATAGATAGACATAATTTTAACAAATCCCTGTTGCCCATTTGCTTGGAGACTTCTACATGTATATATTTGAACCACAGAATTCTATTTTCAGCAGCTGCTGTCCAGTTTATATACTTCCCAGAGTTATAAAGTTAAGTCAGAGTCTGCCAAGGAAATACACTGATTTAAAAACAATATTTTGTTAAAAGTTACAAGCTGTAATAACATTTTGACTTCCTCCCCCCCC
>JAPSGF010000025.1:1069196-1081447 GCA_035772895.1 Perdix hodgsoniae | reverse complement strand
CCCCCCCCCCCCCCCCCCCCCCGAAAAGGAAGATAGGAAAAGAAAACAGAAGATCATTACTGGCATAACATATTTGCAGACCCTGAAAACATCTCCAATGACCCAAAAAATGTAACACTTCACATTAGATGGCTGTAATTTTTCCATTTACAATTCTTTCATACATTCACAGAGTGAACTACCCAATGATAGTCTACGTAAGCCTACCCTGAAGTGTCTATTCAATTGAATGTCTTGTTTGTAGTAGTAAAAGACTGCCTCATTAAGTTAGGAAATCAAAATGTATAAATTTTGCCACACAGCTGTAATAAAACATAAAAAGAAATCACCTATCTGTTGCAGAGGTTTTCATCCACCCGAAGTTGGAGGATGACAAACTTTATGTGTTGTTGAGCTATTACTGTGCTTCCTGCTGTAATGTGCCTGAAAACTGGTCTAGAAATAGATGAGAAACGAGTGTTTGAAGCCAGGAGTGTTTTCATGAGTAATATACCTAAAATTTAAGGTACAACAAAGATCTGTTTGATCCTAATTCCTTCCAACATTATTTCACCATTATAATTATATACATTTTGACTCAGTTCCTCAGGAATGCTCAAGGACTGCTATTACTATAACAGTATGATGACTACTTGGTTGAATTGAGATAAAAAGCAGTTTCTGCCCTGGAAGACCATACAGACTGAATTTAAACTGTGCACATAGCAACTAAAGATATTATCAGATATAGGATAATGTACTGGAGCTTGTCCAATTGTCTGCTGGTGTTGTGATAAAGTAAAAGAAACGTTATTAAATCCCTATCTCCACTCAAACCCACTCTCACAGAACATTCAACTTCCCAGGGTACCAACTTGCCAAAAAGGCCAACCTTATCTGCAGACAATTGTCAGAAAAGCTTGAGATATAAATACTGTCTGCCTGATATAATTATTTCTGATAAATTTATAAACCACAGTTTTGTTGAGTTTTCTAATCTCAATATACTGCAAATTGACGTTTGCATGGAGTTAGTATAATAATTAGTCAAGTTAAGTAGGAAGAATTGTTACAAAATACTCTTGTCTCTGCTTTCTCATGCAAAACACTTCTGCCACCTCATGCTTCTCTGTGCAGTGGCAGAGGTCTGCAGACTTCTTCAGGCAGTCCTTACTGATGGTCCCTTCTCCTACATCCCATTTTCTTCTTTATCTCTTGACGGTGCTCCATTTACACTTCCCTTTCAGTACTACAAGGAAACATATGGGGCAGCTTCTGAGTGAAACCATCACTTCAACCTCCTCATGCTCCCCAAATCCACAAATCTTTGATGCACTATCCTTTGCACACGATCTCTTAAAAGTACTGTCTTACCTTTCCTACACTTTCTAATGGCAGCTAAGAACTAGGGTATTTCATAGAATCATAGATTGGCCCACAAAGATCACGTAGTTTCAACCCCCCTGCTATGTGCAGGGTCACCAACCACCAGACCAGGCTGCCCAGAGCCACATCCAGCCTGGCTTTGAATGCCTCCAGGGATGGGGCATCCACAACCTCTTCGGGCAATCTGTTCCAGTGTGTCAGCACCCTCTGTATATTTAGGTGCTCTCAGCATGTTTTTCAGTGGAAAAGCCCTGACAAGATGAACTGTAAACCAGACCCCTAAGAAATATGGACCCATGCTGAGGATCCTTAAAGGCTCAGTCTTGCTGTAAGGACTTCCTACTGTTCAGGAAAGACAAATAAGATGTAAACCAGTGCCCTTCTGCAGTGCACTTGAAGTATGGAAAGCACATATATTTCCCCTAAGCTTCGGTCTGTAACATAGCTTTTTTTTTTCCCTTATTTCTTCAGAAATACAGACCCTTACATCCCTTTCCTGCTTTTTGGACCTTTTTTCTTCTTGTCTTCTGTTCTTATTCTTTTGCTTGACATTTCTGACCATTCTGCATTGCCACTGTAGTCCTACTTTAACTAAACAAAAATAAGCTTCTCTTAGAAAATTGGAGCTAACATTTATATTATGTTTTTAGTAAATCTTTAAGTTACTTATAAAAAAAAAAAAAAAAACTACTGCAACAGCAAATTATAGAATATGCTTCAGAATACTGGTGCTACTTTCCCAGTGCTGTTACTCTGATTCCATAATATATTATGTGCCAAGAAAGTAAAAGTATGACTGAAAGTATAAGCGTGAATATTTCTTCCAGCACTCTCATGCAGGACTGAAGCCCCATACTGCTTACCCTGTGAATTCTTATGTCATCGCATTTAGAGTGATTGCTCCAGTCTGCAGTGAAATTAAACCTTCTTGAATACATCTCACTGATAAGGCTTAATTCAGTTAAACTGACCATTAAGATTAGAGTAAATTGAATTGCTCTATCTTAGACTTGCTGATAATCTCTTGAAACAGAACAAATCTGGACTTTTCTGACAATGAGTTATGGTGCTCAGCTGAATACTCTCCACTGCTCCCCTCCCTTACTCTTCACCTCCAGAACTCCATACACTGAAGAATATGCTCTGCAATGCTTGCCAAAAATTTGCTGGTTTGTTTCTAATTCATTAAAAAGTCCAAAGTTGCAAACAGAAAGCAATTTGCAAATGCTCAGTTTGATAATATACCTAAGACAAGGACTGTAAGACACCCTAAAATAGTAATCAGTTCTGTTACAATTACTCAAAAATCGATGCTGACACTGGGCTGGAATCCAAGCAAACAAACTAATCTACCTTATTCAGAGGGGCTTATCTTTAAGTAAAAAATAACGATGCAGCAATAAATGTAGTTCTTTTCTTACTCTTCCTGAACTGCAAAATGATATATTTGTGGGAATATCAAGTAATAATTATATTTAAGACTTTTAGAAAAAATATTATTCCCAATTTATTGAATACTAGTAAACTTTAAAAATTAATGAAATGTAAGGAACAATGCAAATAGGAATGAATTCCATGATTTCCATAATTACTGAAACTTTGATCCTGTGCTGTAGAAGCCAGTAGGAAATTCTTTAATAAAATAAATGTGACATTTGTCAAATTCTCTTCTTTATGCAGTCTCCTTTCATAGATATGTGTTTGGATGCATATGGAGATATATGTTATGGATGTATACATTTTCAGATTAACCAATTATGAGATTAATACAAGGCTCAGAATTTGTGGCTTGTGGCTAGTCTGCACCAGTCTTTTTTTTTTTTTTTTTTTTTTTTTACACAGAGCATTAATATAGTAATGCCATTTCCTAAATGGAATAGCAAAGATCAGTATGAAAACTATTTTAAAGAGAAACATCTTTAGTGACATAGGATTTCACCTTCATTCATATGATGGAGGCATCAATCACATAAAGGCAGAATCACAGAATCACAGAATGTTTCTGGTTGGAAGGGACCTCAAGATCTCCAACCCCAGTGCCACATGGAGAGCCACCAACCTCTACATCTAATACCAGACCAGGCTGCCCAAGGCCATCCAACCTGGCCTTGAACACCTCCAGGAAAGACAAATGTAATCATCCTCTGATGCATGAAAATATGTGTGCTCAAACACATGACAGGACACATACAATCACACCACAAAAAAGAAGTATCAGCCAGCCTCTGGATCAGATTCATTATTCTTAAGAGTTAAAGTCATCTCTAAAATTGCAGACTGGACAACTCTGTCCTATCTGAATCTCACTCACAACAAAAGTTTCGAACACTTGTTTTACTTTGACCATTTTTAATTGCTCCCAAATTTATCGAGTCAGTTAAGGGAATATTAAGATGGAATTACTATATGGAAATGTATATGTAGGAAGAAATCTATAATAGTGGGTAGTCATTAATCCAGGGAAAATAAAATAAAATAATGTAAACAAACAAATGAAAAACCACAATAATAAATATATAATAATAGCAAGTTTAAGTTTGACAAGTTGCAAATAGAAATTGCACACAAAAAAATGCAAATGCCAAACAAATATTTTGGGTCCTTGTGTTCTCTCCAGATCTTCAAATCCTGATTTGATAGATTTCTGATAGAAAAGCTGTCAGTCAAGCTTAAAATTACAGATTTGGTACAAAAGCTACAAAATGTGTTACAAAGAGGTCATTCTACTACACTTTACTGTAGTAGAATCAGTATCATTAGAGAATTCACTTGACTCTGGGTCACACATTTACCTCTCTGCAAAGAATTAATGGAATAGCAATAAGTTAATTCTTAAAGGACCTACAACTGACCAAAGTCCATTTACATTTAAGGTTAAATTTGACTGCAGCTAACAGAGACTGAATTACTTTGGGACATGTTTCCATGTCTAGGTTAAGAACCAGTGTTTTGGAGTAGATGAACAAGCATAAGCAAATTTAAGAATAGTCAGCTATCCAAACATCATAAGCACAAAACTTCACTACAAGAAATTACTTTTCACGTAATATTTCCTATGATATCATCTTTCTTAAATATAGCTGACTCTTGGATGCATCTTTACAAATCCTTTACCAAACAAGGTAATGACTCACTAAATGTGACTGCTAAAAGGACTCTCCCACATATACAGTGCAATTAAAACAGAATAATAAAACAACTAACAGAAGGGGCTTGCAGCTTTACAATCCCTTTGAGCTCCCATACCACTAATAGCCCATTTTGTTTTAACATTCATATATCTCAATAGAAAGCTTTGTGAAGAATTCTACTCCAGTCAGAGGGTGCCAATGGAAAAATTAATATACAAGACTGCCTGGGATCTAATAAAATCTAAATGTGCCACTGCAACTGAATAAGCAGAAGGTAAAGCATTAAGAAGAACACATAAAACAGCAGGACATGTATCTTCCTTGGTTTACTATCTAAGCATATGTTTTTTTCTTTTCCAAAACCAGTTTGTGGAGCAGTATTATACCAGTATACCAATTACCATAGTCAAATGGCCTACTACATTCATGATGAGAATATGAGTAATCCTACTGATCTGAAAGTTAAATGAGTACAAATAAGACATGCCTACAGTTATATCTTTAAGTATGAGTTCTTTATTTCTTTAAACATGAAGAAAGAAAGCAGAGCTATCTAGTGACAAGACAACTGGATAAACTTTTAATCATCCAAACCATTTTTTTTTCCCTTTTCATTGATCTAAAATAAAAAGAATATCTAAAAGCAAAGAGCTAAGAAGCAAATATCTAAAAGCAATCTTACTTTTTTTTTTCTTTTCATTTAAAACGAGGTGAGACTCTAGCTGTAAATGGACACATAATCTTCACTACAAAGTAGGTCAAAAGGTGTGAAGAAAGTTTCCTGTTACTGGAAATACTGACACACTGCTCCAAACAACCACTCGGTGTTAGGCTTATGCTTGAGAACTATACTAAGAATTAATAAAATACTGTTGTCACTCCCCTCAGCTACTGTTTTTACATTCCTTCTGGTAGCAACTCGATCACTCTTCTTTAGTTTGGACAGGACATGGGCCTTGTAGGTTCAACTTTGCAGCCAAAGACTGTGCATAGGCAAGGGCCTCAGAGAAGCTAAAGGACACACAGACCTGGGCTAGGCCATACCCTACAGCCAGATCTAAATGCCCCCCACTTGCTCTGTTTTCTACTTGGCACAAAGAGCACAGAGCACAGTGCTCTCAGGGAAATGCTCTGGTGCATTGGCAATGGGAACTGAGCATCAATGTACCCACTGCTTGCCTTGTTATTTAACCCAGAACAGCTTCTAAGTGTACCAGCAGACTTACAAGTTGCTTAACTACACAACTCCTCCCAGTAAAGAAACACACATTTTTTCCTCTGCACTCTCCATTTCAGCATATCCTCACCTTCCAGCTTGTATAAAAACTGCAGGTTATAACTCTCCACAAAGCCAAGGCTTGGCTGTGTCCTTGTACTCTGTACACAGTACTCTGCACTCTACTTATATTGAATGGCAAATGGATAGATAGAAACAAACTACCTCAAAGATCTCTGAGAATATTAAATGATGCCCTTTTAAATGGATCAATGCCTAGTGCACTGTAACTATCAAACCCCCCACCCGTTTCTGGAGCAGACTCACCAAACCAAATACATCAGGCATTAAAGAACATTAGTATCTAAAAGCTACTTTCTTCCCAAGAGCTACTAAGTATTGACCAGGTAAAAAAAAAAAAAAAAAAAAGGAAAGAAAAGGAAAAAAAAGAGAAAAAAATAGAAGACACTGACAGCTCACTTTCACCTTCAAAGTAAGGCATACACTAAGCAGGTTCCTAAGGACCTCTGGCAGGCTATCAGCATTAACTGACTTCTTATACTTGCCTTAAAGAAGAGGTGATGGATAACCTGCTGTTCATCTCCAGAATGCCTAACCACTTGCTGCTGAAGAGAACTGATGACAGGCAGTTTATTTACACAATTTAGAATCATAAGAGGTTGGAAAGACCACTAAGACCATCCAGTGCAACCACCAACCCATCACACCACACCCTCTGACCATGACCCTCAGTGCCATATTCACTCAGTTCTTGGACACATCCAGGGATGATGACTACAGTGCTTCCCTGAGCAGCCCATTCCATTTTATTCTC
Organism: Perdix hodgsoniae; assembly: GCA_035772895.1. NCBI lineage: Eukaryota > Metazoa > Chordata > Aves > Galliformes > Phasianidae > Perdix > Perdix hodgsoniae. Next base: position 1,074,900 of record JAPSGF010000025.1, on the reverse strand, counting down.
TTACTATTTTTATTTTACTCTTTTTTTTTTTTAATTTTATTCTTTGTTATTCCTTTATTCTCATTGGAATTAAATTTTCCTGACTTATTTTTGCAGAATAACTATATACAGAATAAATATATACAGAAATAACAAATCAAAAAGTTTCACTTAGTTTGACTGGAGCCCACTTTCTCCTTGCCAGCAGAAATAAGAACACCTTGAAACATGGAAGTTTTCCTATCTTGCAAGCCTTGTTGAAACAGCTGCAGCTTTGCAAAATTTTGTGTTTTAACAACAGAGGAAAATGGAGTATGATTTTCTTTCCCAACTAGATTTTTTATTTGTTTTCTCTACAAAGTCACTTAGCCTTGGGCTAATGCTGCCAAACAGTCTTTTTTGTTGTTGTTGTTGTTAGAATAAGCCATAATACCAGGCAATAGTAGCAGCAAAAATGTCAGAAAAGCTCTGTATTTACTGTATTTAAATAAATATTTACAACATAGTTGAAAATTTGTGAAATATGTTTATTGTTTAATCTTTATTTTCCTAAATGTTATTTGGTATTTCGTTTTAATTGCTTTCCTATCCATCTGATAGGAGTAATACCTAGGAGAGACTTGTTGAGAACTTTGATGGCAAATATTCTAAGGATACCCTTATTGGCAAGAAAATGCTTATCGGCTCCGTAGGAGAGATAGAAGACAAAGAGAAATACATGACTGCACAGCAGATTTCCCCTTTGAGACACAAGCTAACTACAAAATCTAAAAGAACATACTCTAGCTACTGAAGGGGGAAAGGGAAAGAGAACAGCCTTAATGTTTGGCTTCTCTGTCTGTTCCGTTCATCACAGGAATCAAAAGGAATGTGAGATTAAAGATATGCCTTAGTTTTAACCATTTTATTACTGGGCATATAGGATGTGACATACATTTAGAAGAAGCCTGAATTTACATAATCCAGAGTCTTATATTTCAGATGCTGGTACAGCACTATCTAAAGTCATTTCTCCACTTCATTTTCACTGTTGAATTTGTTTTGTTATATAGCCTTGGTTTTAAACTTTCGAATATAAAGGCAAATGGTAAATGGAACAAAATGAATCATGAGTTTGTGAAAAGAAGATTGCACTAGATTAACCTGATATCCTCCTCTGAGAAGATAACTGAACTTCTAGGCAAAGAAATGAAATGGATTTAGTCTCTCTGAATGTCAGCATTTGACAGTGGCTCAAGTACCTAAGCTCAGACTGACTTGAATTCACCAGTGCAAGGCAGCTACCAAAAAAAAAAAAAAAAAAAAAAGGCATGTTTAATGGAAGACAAGTTTGAGAAAATGGAAATTCATAAAAGAATTGCAAGGCTAGTAAAAACAAGGTGAAATGTCAATTAGTATGATGAAAGAGAATCGCTTCCTGATAGTTACTTGAGTAGTTTCTTAAAAAGTGATTCTGAGACAGAAGGCAACAAGAACCTTTGCACAAACATCTTATGCCAATGACATCAAATGGTGACAGAAAAAAAGAGAATAACTGTCAGGAAAGGGAGAGATTAAAATCTCAGGCAAAAAGTTGGACAGTATTCAGGACCACATCAGAAGAAACAGACTGAACTTCAGTAGCAGAAAATGAAGCATCAATGGATATAGAATTTCTGCAGTATGCTGTGGAATCAAAAATTATTTGACTGTCTTAAGTACAAAATCAGACTTACCAGTGGTAGGTGTTTATTAAAAAAAATAAAAATAATAATAATAAAAAAGAAAGCCAGTAGTTGACTATATCAGATGTTCCTTTTTCATGTTAGATAAAGGAATATTAATATAATTAACAGCTGTTCTAGATTCCAACGAACCAGTAATGTCAGATTTGAACAACTCCTTGTTCACCTCCTAAACATCATTACTGCTTCATCACTGGACACTGTTACTTTCCCATGATCAACCTCTTACCTTATGAACTGAGAATCACCAATCCAGTAAAACTGGTGTGCACATCTTTATATACACATGTATTTACAGAAATATGCACGGATTTGACAAGAATGCTGGGAGAGCCCTTAAGGATATGTCATGCACTTTGGCCACAATCACCTCATGCAATGTACAGACACAGGGCAAATTGGATGGAAGGTTGCATGGAAGAAATGGGCCTGGGAATATTAGTTGACAGTCAGCTGAACATGAGTCTGCAGTGTGCCCAGGTGGCCAAGAAGGCCAATGGCATCCTGGCTTGTATCAGAAATAGTGTAGCTAGCAGGAGCAGGAAGATGATCATCTCCCTGTACTCAGCTCTGGTGAGACCACACCGCAAGCACTGCGTTCAGTTTTGGGCCCATTAATACAAGAAAGATATGGAGGGCTTGGTGCATGTCCAGAGAAAGGTAACAAAGTTGGCGAGGGGTCTGGAGGACAAGCCTTATGAGGAGTGGTTGAGGGAACTGGGATTGTTTAGTTTGGAAGAGGCACAGAGAAGATTTTATTGCCCTATACAACTATCTGAAAGGAGATAGTAATGAGGAGTGCGTCAGCCTCTTCTACTTTGTACCAAGGAGGTACAGGGTAGATATTTGAAAAAATTCTTCTCTGAAAGAGTGGTCAGGCACTAGAATGAGCTGCCCAGGAAGTCATGTGATTATGTCACCATCCATGGAGCTGTTCAAGAAGCGTTTAGACACAGTACTAAAGGACATGGTTTAGTGGCAAAATAGTGGTGGCAGGTGGACAGTTAGACTTGATCATCTTGGAGGTCTTTTCCAACCATGGTGATATTATAATTCTACAATTCTTTGAAAATTACCTACCTCTTCCTAAATATATTAATGCCTAGTCCTTATTTCTTTAAAATAGACAATTACTGACATGACAGATGCAGAAATAAAAAAAAGTTCCATTTTCACTTTCAAGCTCTTTGTGGATGACTATGCTGAACAGGACCACATTCAGAATTTTAATGGTTTTATCAAAATGAAAAATGTTTGAGGATGTCTTTTATGCCTCAAGTCATTTCCTTCAGTTTTCCCCTGCTTTAATTTGTCCTGGCAGGAAGCTATATCGACCACAAGAAACTAAGCCTTGCACACATACACCACAGTCAATTCTTCTATGAAATATTAGATTTCAGTTATTTTTTATTTTATACACCAAAATACTCAGTGTTTTACTATTATATTACCTTACAGATCAGTCCTTCTCTTTCCTGTTCAAGGCATCTAATTAAAATTTAGAAATGGCCACGTTTCTTTTTTTCTCCTATCAGAACTGAAGTACTAGAATAATGTGTCTTTATAGATACTCATGACCTACCCACAGGTATGTCCAGGAGTGTAGAAGTTACTTAAAACTGGTGTCCAACACCTTAACTGAGGATTGAGCCCTTAATTAAGGACAGTCACATCTTGGATGGTTAGTAGCAAGGGAATTTCTAGCTCTACAGAGCTGATTTGGGCTTACTCTAGCTTTTGTGCTTGTTGTCTTTCTTTAAATTTAATTAGCCTACACACTTTTGGTGAATTCTTATTTCTAGATTAGTAGCAACACAAGTGACTAAAACTTAAATCTGTTGTTTTTTGAGCACAGCTGTTGTATTTATATGTCATTATACCTCCTGCCAAAAAGGCTCAAACTCAGTTTTCAGGGTGTTTTCAGAGATGCAGCATACATCTTCATTGTCATTTACTTTTCATAAGAGAAACATGAATTTTCTTCTGACAAAATTCCTCCACCAATTCAAATTCTCAGTTTCAAAATCCATTAATGCTTGTCATCAGCTTGTCAGGTGCTTAAAACCAAGTTTCTTTACAGCAATCAGTCAATGTCTTGAAATCAATTATGAGTAATCTAAAAATATTTCAAATTAAATGTGTCATTAGTACTTAGTCCGATTAATTCAATTGATTTTATAAGAGATTAAAAAGTAGGTAGAAAGTTCGAATCAATTTTATTTAACTGTCCTTTATTAAATAAATAACTTTTTTAAAGTTCCAGGAATTTAAAAGTGAACTATTTTCTTCTCTTGCCAATTAAATCTTTTTTATATACAACCTTCATCCACAAGGGAATACACACATATTAGACAGGAAAAAAAAAAAAGCAAGCCTATTATACTCAGATGGAGATATGAAGAGAGCAAGCAGATCACTAAAAATGTTGCGTATAATTTTTTTTTCTATTTTTCACTTTGATCCTCCTCTTTAGAAGTTATCTGGGACAGCCACGTTGTGCTGCAGATGCATTTAACAAACCACAAACCAATGCTTTTACAAACAGTATTTGTATCCTCGTTCAATAACTAGGCTGCTTTCTGGTATCTGATGAAGTTTACTCAGGACTTTGAGCTGGCTTTGTGTTTAAATTAATCTACAGATTCCCTGCTCATCATGATGCCCCCACACCACTAAGTAACTCTTCCTTGAGAAAATCAGTGTGTATTTTTTAAATAGTGATTTCTTCGAAAATTTAACATTAGGAAGTGAAGAACACAGAAGAAATAAAAGTCTGTAAAAAGCTGGCAGTGCAAAGAACTAAGTGAGTAATAAATAGTGAAGTTCCTTTACTGTTAGCTCCCCATTCCAACTGTACAATCTAATACTTCAAAATGATTTTACTTTGTTGTCTCTGCTACCTTTTCTATTTGGTAGCAACATTTCCAATTTGAAGAACAAAAAACTGAGTACAACAGTTTGTGCTGTGATTCAGAAAACAAAATCTGTAAATGAAGTTAAACATGAGATTAAATCTAGGCTTCAGCTATAGAAATTCCCATCAATACCTAAACTTTTGTTTTCTTCCACCTGTGGCATATGTGTGTTCTCCATATAGAAGCAGATGATGCCTGACCTAGCGTTGATTCAAGACAGGGAAATTTTGCTTTGCCTTAAACATACTGCATCATGGTTCAGTTCTCAGCCATTGCTAAAGGTTATGTTGCAGCTTATGGCAACTAAAATAATACTTTGTAATTTTTCAGTACCTCAGAATAAAGCATTTCCCCATACAACAAATACCATAAAACAAGGTTTATTTCAAAACATACTGTATGCTTTTGCTCTTTTGTCTTCCTTACATTTACTGTCTCCAGTGATGTATTTTCCATGTATTCACTTACGCAATTAATTCCACTCAGTGTCTGTCCATTTTCCATTAAAAACTAGTGTTTTTCTTCACTCAGAAGAAATACACAAAATATGCTTGCTAGTGCCTGTTGAATTAGGAATTTCGGTTCTGGACAATGAGAAAAATATTAATATTCCCTGAAAATTTCCAATCCTTTGGTCGAATTTATGCTGAGAATTTCAGGAGTTAGGTTTTCAGCAAGAAAATCTAAAAAGAACTTGGAAACACTGACAGATGAGACCAGAAAAAAGAATAAACTTTCTTGCCTGAGGTTGAGTTGTCTTCTTATAAAGGCATAGGTGAGTTCTAAATCTGGTCTGCTATCTACTGCATTCCCAGTTGGGAATGAATGTGTTAGCTTGCTATTCTGTGTGCTATTTCTTATCTTCAGTTTCAAAGTATCAAAAATATTTCTAACATTTTAGTGTATATCTTCACTTTTCAGAAGTACTTGATTTCTTCTAGTGATTTTGTCCAGTACTGCTATACTAATATGCCACTAATACATCACATCAATTCTTCCATTACATTTTATAAGGATTTCTAGTAGGTTTTTTTTTTCTTTTTTCTTTTTCTTTTTCTTTTTCTTTTTCTTTTTCTTTTTCTTTTT